>JAREIS010001074.1:0-29558 GCA_030060385.1 Muscicapa striata striata
AATTTTTCCCCAAATCTCGATTTTTAAATTTTCATTTTTCCCCCAATTCTCCCATTTTCTCCCCATTTTTCCTCCCCAAAACCCCAAATTTTCCTCCAAAATCCCATTTTTTCAAAAATCCCATTTTCCCCCAAAATTTTCCCATTTTTTCCCCAAATTTTCCCATTTTTCCCCATTTTTTCCATTTTTTCCATTTTTGCCCGATTTCCCGTTTTTCCCCCAAATTTCCGTACCCGGGGCTCCAGGGCACCACGAACACCTCGGGGGAGGGGGACGAGGAAAATCCTCGGCAGGAGCCGAAAATTCCCCGGAATCGGCGTCGCCGCTCGGGTTCTCGAACTCCTGGGGACCAAATTTGGACATTTTGGGAAATTTTGGGAATTTTCACATTTTTGGGAATTTTTGGGGATTTTTGGGGATTTTTTTGGGAATTTTTTTAGGTGATTTTTAGATTTTGGGGGCCGAAAATTCCGAATCGGTCGCCCTCGGGGTTCTCGAACTCCTGGGGACCAAATTTGGGGATTTTGGGAAAATTTGGGAATTTTCACATTTTTGGGAATTTTTGGGGATTTTTGGGAATTTTCTGGGATTTTTTTTTTTTTTTTTGGGATTTTGTTTGGGAGTTTTTAGGAATTTTAAATAAAATTCCTCTGAATCGGCGTCGCCCTCGGGGTTCTCGAACTCCTGGGGACCAAATTCAGGACATTTTGGGAAATTTTGGAATTTTCACATTTTTGGGAATTTTTGGGGATTTTGGGAATTTTTTGGGATTTTTTTTTTTTTTTTTGGATTTTTTTGGGAGTTTTAGGGATTTTGGGAGCCGAAAATTCCCTGAATCGCGTCGCCCTCGGGTTCTCGAACTCCTGGGGACCAAATTTGGGGATTTTGGGAAATTTTGGGAATTTTCACATTTTTGGGAATTTTGGGGATTTTTTGGGAATTTTTTGGGATTTTTGGAATTTTAGGTGATTTTAGGGATTTTGGGGCGAAAATTCCCGGGATCGGCGTCGCCCTCAGAGTTTTGGGGAAATTTTGGGGAAATTTGGGAGATTTTGGGAAATTTGGGATTCTTGGATTTTTTGGGATTTATGGGAATTTTTTGGGGATTTTGGGAATTTTTTGGGATTTTTTTTTTTTTAATTTTAGGAGGATTTCGGGGTTTTGGGGTGAATTTGGGGCTTTTGGGTTTTTTGGGATGAATTTCTGCGTTTTTGGAGGCGAATTTTGGGGGATTCGGAGTGAAATCTTTGGGGTGAATTTTTGGGGTGAATTTTGGGAATTTTGGGGAATTTTGGGGATTTGGGGTTTTTGGGGAATTTGGGAATTTTGGGTTTTTGAGGGCGGATTTTGGGGATTTTGGGTTTTGGGGGATTTTGGGGTTTTGGAGGCGAATTTTGGGAGGATTCCTGGTGAAATTTTAGGGGTGAATTTTTATGGTTTTTGGGGTGAATTTTGAGGTGAATTTTGGGGTGAATTTTGGGGTGAACTTTGGGGTGAATTTGGGGGATTTTGGGGTGAATTTTGGGGTGAATTTTAGGGATTTTGGAGTGAATTTTAAGGTGAATTTTGGGGGATTTTGGGGTGGAATTTGGGGTGAATTTTGGGGAGAATTTTGGGTGACTTTTGGGGTAAATTCCGGGGATTTTGGGGTGAATTTTGGGGTGAATTTGGGGGATTTTTGGGGTGAATTTTGGGGTGAATTTTGGGTGAATTTTGGGGTAAATTTCTGGGATTTTGGGGTGAATTTTGGGGATTTTGGAGTGAATTTTAGGGTGAATTTGGGGGATTTTGGGGTGAAATTTGGGGTGAATTTTGGGGTGAATTTCGGGATGAATTTGGGGGATTTTGGGTCTCACCATGAAGCCGAGGCAGCACAGGCAGGTGAGGAGGAGGAGGACGAAGGCCACGAGAGGGATTTGGGGTTTTTGGGGTGAATTTTGGGGTGAATTTTGGGGATTTTGGGGTGAATTTTGGGGTGAATTTGGGGTGAATTTGGGGGATTTTGGGGTGAAATTTGGGGTGAATTTTGGGGAGAATTTTGGGTGACTTTTGGGGTAAATTCCGGGGATTTTGGGGTGAATTTTGGGGTGAATTTTGGGGTAAATTCCGGGGATTTTGGGGTGAATTTTTGGGGATTTTGGGGTGAATTTTGGGGTGAATTTTGGGGTGAATTTTGGGGGATTTTTGGGGTGAATTTGGGTGTTTTTGGGTCTCACCTTGAAGCCCAGGTCGCCGCGGCGGCAGCACAGGCAGGTGAGGAGGAGGAGGACGAAGGCCACGAGGGGGATTTGGGGTTTTTGGGGTGAATTTTGGGGTGAATTTTGGGGTGAATTTGGGGATTTTGGGTGAATTTTGGGGTGAATTTGGGGGTTTTTGGGTCTCACCTTGAAGCCCAGGTCGCCGCGCCGGCAGCACAGGCAGGTGAGGAGGAGGAGGACGAAGGCCACGAGGGGGATTTGGGGTTTTTGGGGTGAATTTTGGGGTGAATTTGGGGATTTTCGGGTGAATTTTGGGGTGAATTTTGGGGTGAATTTGGGTGTTTTTGGGTCTCACCTTGAAGCCCAGGTCGCCGCGGCGGCAGCACAGGCAGGTGAGGAGGAGGAGGACGAAGGCCACGAGCCCCGAGCACGAGAGGAGCAGCGCGGCCGAGGGGGGGGGGAGGGGCCCCCGGCCCGCGGGGGGGGCGCCTGGAAACGGGGAGAGAAACGGGAAAACGGGAAAAAGTGAAAAAAGGGAAAAAACGGGGAAAAACGGGAAAAAACGGGAAAAAAAACGGGAAAAATGGGGAAAAACGGGGGAAAAATGGGGGAAAAACGGGGGAAAAATGGGGAATAAATGGGGGGAATTGGGGTGAGAAATGGGGAGAAAAACGGGGAAAATGGGAAAAAGGGAAAAATGGGAAAAAAATGGAAAAACGGGAAAAAATGGGAATAAATGTGGAGAAATGGGGAGAGAAATGGGGGAAAATGGGAATAAATGAGGAAAATGTGAAAAAACGGAGAAAAGTTGGAAAAAAATGGGAAGAAAAACGGGGAAAATGGGAAAAAGGGAAAAAATGGGAAAAAATGGGAAAAATGGGAAAAAATGGGAAAAATGGGAAAATGTTGGGTTTTTGTGGGGTAATTTGGGGATTTGGGAGGACAGAGGGACACCTGGTAACCAATAGCTGCTAATCAATAGCAGATAATCAATAACCGATAATCAATAGCTAATGATCAATAACCGATAATCCATAGCTGCTAATCAATAGCTGATATACAATAGCTGATAATCAAAAGCTTTAAATCAATAACCTATAATCAACAGCTAAAAATCAATAACTGATATCCGCTAGCCGCTAGCCAATAGCTGATACCCAATAATCAATACCCGATACGTGCTGATCAATAACCAATAGATAATCGATAGTCTATTCCAATCAATAATCGATAATTGATCGCCACTACCCAACACCCAATAATTGGTAATTGATAACCAATACCAATTAATAACCGATAATCGATAGCCAATACCAATCAATAATCGATAATCGATCACTCTCCACTACCTGACACCCGATAATTGACAGATAACCGATAATCGATAATCAATACCCAATCAATAATCGATAATCGATCACTCACCGCGGGCCGGGGGCGCCCCCAGCACTCCGGGGGGTCCCAGCGAGGCCATGGCCGCCAGCAGCAGCGGGGGGAGGGGCCAGAGGGGGCGGGGCCAGGGAGGGAGGAGCCAATCAGGGAGGGGCAAAAGGGGGCGGGGCCAAGGAGGGAGGAGCCAATCAGGGAGGGGCAAAAGGGGGCGGGGCCAAGGAGGGAGGAGCCAATCAGGGAGGGGTAAAAGGAGCGGGGCCAGGGAGGAGGAGCCAATCAGGGAGGGGGCAAAAGGGGCGGGGCCAAGGAGGGAGGAGCCAATCAGGAGGGGGCAAAAGGGGCGGGGCCAAGGAGGAGGAGCCAATCAGGAGGGCAAAAGGGGGCGGGGCCAAGGAGGACGGAGAGGCCACGCCCCCCTCATCCCCTCAAAGCCCCGCCCCCTTTTCCAGGGAGGGGGGAGGGGTCAAGGAGGGATGGGGCATGGGGGGAGGGGCGGGAAATTTTTGGGGGAAAAAATTTGGGGGAAAATTTCGGGGAAAAATGGGGGTAAAATGGGAAAAAAATGGGGGGAAAATGGGGAAATAAATGAAATGAAAGGAGGGGGAAATAGGGAATTTAATGGGGGAAAAATGGGGGGAAGTTGGGGAAGGAATGGGGAAAAATGAGGAAAAAATGGGAATTAAAGGAGGGGAAATTGTGAAAAAAATAGGGAATGAAATATTGGAAAATTGGGGGGAAAAGAGGGGGAAAGGGAATTTAAAAGGGAGGAAATGGGGAAAAAGGGGAATTAAAGAGGGGAAATGGAGGGAGAGAAGGGAAAGAAAGGTGGGGAAATGGGATTTCAGAGGGGAAAGGAGGGAAAATGGAGGAAAAAAGGGAAAAACGAGGAAAATGGGAAAAAAAGAGGGAAATGGGGCAAAAACGGGGAAAAAAGGGAATTTAGGGCGGGGTTTAAGGGGGGATTGAAGAGGCAAAAAAGGTGAATTTAAGGGAGGGGAAAAACGAGGGGAAAACGGGAAAAATAAGGAAAAAAGCTTGGAAAACCAGGAATTCCAGGGGGAGGGGATAAAGGGGAGGGGACAAAGAGGGGGTGGAAAAAGGGGAGGGGGGCGGCACCAAAGGTGGGGGGTCGCGGGGGTCCCGGGTGCGGAGGCGGCCGAGGGCGCCGCTGTCGCGACCGATCGCGACCGACGGCGACCCCCCAGCCCCCGGCCCCAGGCCGAGCCCAGTGAATGGTCCCGCCCAGCCCAGCGCGGGCGCTGATTGGCTGAGGGAGCTGTCAATCAACGGCCAAAGGGGAGGGGCGGGGCGCTCTTCGCCGTTGTCATGGCAACAAGGGATGGGGATGGAGATTTGGGGGGGATTTGGGGGTTTTGTGACATTTTTGGTGGATTTTGAGGGGATTTTTGGGGAGTTTTGGGGGTTATTTGGGACGCTGAGAGATGTGAGGGGGATTTAGGGCGATTTTGGGTGGGAGTTTTGGGGGGTTTTTTTGGAGAGGATTTTGGGGCATCGAAGGGCATGGTGGGGGGTACACAGAGCCACATCCTCGGCCCATCTGGGGGCACACCTGGACAGGCGGATGAACCCTAAATGTCCCAAAAATCCCCCAAATCCCCACAAAAAACCCCTAAAATTCCACTGGTTTACCCCTCGGAGGACCCCGCGCTCCACCCCGCCCTCAGGAAAACATGGCGGCGTCCAGGCGGCCTCTCCTCATCTCTATGATCTCCTTGCTCCGCCCCCTCATTGTCACCATGGCCTCCACTCTGCGCTCTGATTGGCTGACAGAGAAAAAAGAGGTGTGGCTTACTTCACCGGTATATATAATGCGACGCAGGCGACCGGGCCCTTCTTTCCGTGCACGCGATCGCGAGGGAGCTGAGGTAAGATGGCGCTCGCTCCCTGTAACGGGATCCCTCTAAAAGTTCCCCCCGCCGCAACCGGAGCCTTCCCGGTGCGCAGCGGGACTTCCCCGGGATTTACCGGCAGCGTTGGCGCCGGTTCGAGTCGGGATTGAGGCTCTGGCGAGGCTTTGAGGCCTGCGCGGGGCTCTGAGGGGGACAAGCGTTACGCGAGCGCCCCCTGGCGCGCGGGGAGTTCGCGCATGCGCAACGCGCTGCACGTGCTGTGAGGGGGCTCCTCATTTTGGGGGAATTTCGGGGGATTTGGGGGATTGTGGAATATCGCGATATGGCCCCGTTGCAGTCGCGATGCCCGTGGCCAGGAGCTGGGTGTGTCGCAAGACCTACGTGACCCCGCGGCGCCCGTTCGAGAAGTCGCGACTCGACCAGGAATTAAAACTGATCGGTAAAATTGGCGGGAAAACGGGATTTTCTGAGGGGAAAAAATTGGGATTTTGGGGGTAAAAAGGGGATTTCGGTAGGTAAAAAGTTAGTTTAGGGGGAAAATTGAATTTTGGGAGGATTGAGGAGAAAAAAATGGATTTTTTGGGGAGAAGTCGTCATTTTGGCGGGGGGGGAATGAGGTTTTTGGTGGGGGAAATTAGAATTTTGAGTCGTGGAAATGTGGGGTTTTAAGGGAAAAATTTAAATTTTTTCGGAGAGGAAATTGGGATTTTTTTGGGGGCAAAATTGAAATTTTTAGAGGAAAAAATAGATATTTTGGAAGGGAGAAATTGGGATTTTTTGGGCGAAAGTTTGGGATTTTTGAGGGGGAAAAATTTTGAAGTATAAACGAAATGATTTTTAAGTGTAAGAAAAAAAAATTATGACTGTAAAAAAGAGATGTTGTGTAAAAGTGAATTTTGAGTGGTAAAGTAATCTTAAAGTTATTTTAAGGTGTTAAAAAAAATATTTTTAAGTGTAGGAAAAAAGGATTTATAGCAGTAAAAAACGAGTTGTTGAGATGTAAAAAAAAAGGAATTTTGAGGGGTAAAAAAAGTAACCGTAAAGTAATTTTAAAGTATTTAAAAAATTACTTCTAAGTGTGAGAAACAAGGATTTATAGCTGTAAAAAAGAGATGTTAAGGTGTAAAAAAAAAAGGAATTTTAATGTGTTTTTGAGGGAGAGAAAACCCAAGTTTTAATGTCAAGCCGGCAACTTCCGGATGAGAAAAAAACCAAGATTTAAGCGATAAAAAATGGGATTTTTTTTAGGAAAAGCAGGATTATTTTGAGGAAAAGCAGGTTTTTTATTTTTTTTTGGTGCCATAAAAGAGGAATTGAGGTGAGTTTGGAATTTTAGGGGAGTACGGGCTGCGGAACAAGCGCGAGGTGTGGCGGGTCAAGTTCACGCTGGCCAAGATCCGCAAGGCCGCGCGCGAGCTGCTCACGCTGGACGAGAAGGACCCCAAGCGCCTCTTCGAAGGTTGGGAAAAACCCAAAATCCCCCTTTTTACACCCAAATCCCTGCCCTGACACTCCCTCAATACCCTCATTTTTCCTGGTTTTTTTTTCCGATTTTTTCCTGATTTTTCCCTGATTTTTTGAATTCTTTCCCCAAGTTTTCCCTGATTTTTTTCCCCATTTTTTCCCCATTTTTTCCTGATTTTCCTCAGATTTTTCCCTGATTTTTTTGAGTTTTTTCCCTAACTTTTCCCATTTTTCCCTGATTTTTCCGAACTTTTCCCTGATTTTCCCCAATTTTCCCCTGATTTTTTGAATTTTTCCCTAACATTTCCCCAACTTTTCCCTGATTTTTTCCCTAATTTTTTTCCCGATTTTTCCCGATTTTTTCCCGATTTTTTCCTGATTTTTCCCTGATTTTTTGAATTCTTTCCTCAACTTTTCCCTGATTTTTTCCCCATTTTTTCCCCATTTTTTCCCCATTTTTTCCCCATTTTTTCCTGATTTTCCTCAGATTTTTCCCTGATTTTTTTGAGTTTTTTCCCTAACTTTTCCGAATTTTTCCCTGATTTTTACGAAGTTTTACCTGATTTTCCCCAATTTTTCCGATTTTCCCCAATTTTCCCCTGATTTTTTGAATTTTTCCCTAACATTTCCCCAACTTTTCCCTGATTTTTTCCCTGATTTTTTTCCCGATTTTTCCCAATTTTTTTCCCGATTTTTTCCTGATTTTTCCCTGATTTTTTGAATTCTTCCCCCACCTTTTCCCTGATTTTTTTTCCCCATTTTTTCCCCATTTTTTCCTGATTTTTTCCTGATTTTCCTCAGATTTTTCCCTGATTTTTTTGAGTTTTTTCCCTAACTTTTCCGAATTTTTCCCTGATTTTTACGAAGTTTTCCCTGATTTTCCCCAATTTTTCCCTGATTTTTCCGCAGTTTTCCCTGATTTTCCCCAATTTTCCCCTGATTTTTTGAATTTTTCCCTAACTTTTCCCCAACTTTTCCCTGATTTTTTTCCCGATTTTTTCCTGATTTTTTCCCGTTTTTTTTCCCTGATTTTTTCCTTGATTTCCCCCGATCTTTTCCTGATTTTCCCCAATTTTTCCCTGATTTTTTCCCTAAATTTTTCCTTGATTTTTCCCAATTTTTCCCTGATTTTTCCGAAGTTTTCCCTGATTTTCCCCAATTTTCCCCTGATTTTTTGAATTTTCCCCTAACATTTCCCCAACTTTTCCCTGATTTTTTTCCCGATTTTTCCCGATTTTTTCCTGATTTTTCCCTGATTTTTTGAATTCTTTCCCCAACTTTTCCCTGATTTTTTTCCCCATTTTTTCCCCATTTTTTCCCCATTTTTTCCTGATTTTCCTCAGATTTTTCCCTGATTTTTTTGAGTTTTTTCCCTAACTTTTCCGAATTTTTCCCTGATTTTTCCGAACTTTTCCCTGATTTTCCCCAATTTTACCCTGATTTTTTAAATTTTTCCCTAACTTTTCCCCAACTTTTCCCTGATTTTTTTCCCTGTTTTTTTTTCCCGATTTTTTCCTGATTTTTTCCCGATTTTTTCCCCCTTTTTTTCCCTGATTTTCCCCAATTTTCCCCTTATTTTCTCCAGTTTTTCCCTGATTTTTCCCCTTATTTTCCCCTATTTTACCCTGATTTTTTCCCTAAATTTTTCCTTGATTTTCCCCAATTTTTCCCTGATTTTTACAAAGTTTTCCCTGATTTTCCCCAATTTTTCCCTGATTTTTCCGAAGTTTTCCCTGATTTTCCCCAATTTTCCCCTGATTTTTTGAATTTTTCCCTAACATTTCCCCAACTTTTCCCTGATTTTTTTCCCTGATTTTTTTCCCTGATTTTTTTCCCGATTTTTCCCGTTTTTTTTCCCTGATTTTCCCCAATTTTACCCTGATTTTTTCCTTGATTTCCCTCGATCTTTTCCTGATTTTCCCCAATTTTTCCCTGATTTTCCCCAATTTTTCCCTTTTTTTCCCTAGTTTTTCCCTGATTTTTCCCCTGATTTTCCCCAATTTTACCCTGATTTTTTCCCTAAATTTTTCCTTGATTTTTCCCAATTTCTCCCTGATTTTTCCCCTGATTTTTTTCCCTGATTTTCCCTAATTTTTCCCTGATTTTTTTCCTTATTTTTTCCCCACTTATTTTTCCCCACTTATTTTTTCCCGTTTATTTTCCCCACCTTTCTTTCCACTGATTTTTTTCACTTACTTCTTTTTTCCACAGTTTTCCCACTTAGATTTCTCACGGCTTTTTTCACATATTTTGCCCATTTTCTCCATTTTTCCCCCTTATTTTCCCATTTTCTCACCCAAATTTTTCCCAAATTTTAAATTTCTCACCCAGATTTTTAATTCCCCCCAGGTAAGGCCCTCCTGCACCACCTGCTCAGGATTGGGGTTCTGGATGAGGGCAAGATGAATTTCCCAAAATCCCTCCTTTCTTTTCCAATTTTTTTCCCCCACTGTTTTCTTCACTTTTCCCACCTTTTTTCCCATTTTTTTTTCTTCTTATTTTTTCCATTTACTTTTTTCCTTCTTATTTTTTCCACTTATTTTTTCTCACTTTTTTTGCACTTACTTTTTCTTCCTTAATTTTTCCTCCTTATTTTTTCCCACTTTTTTTTCCGCTTTTTTTTTCCACTTATTTTTTCTCACTTATTTCTTTCCTCTTATTTTTTTCCACTTATTCCTTTCCACTTATTCCATTCCACTCTTTTTTTCCCACTTTTTTTTTCCACGGTTTTTTTTCCACATTTTTTTTCCTTCTTTTTTTTCCCACTTACTTTTTCCCATTTATTTTTCCCACATTTCTTTCCTCTTATTTTTTCCACTTATTCCTTTCCACTTTTTCCATTCCACTCATTTTTTTCCATATTTTTTCTTCTTTTTTTTTTTTTCCACTTACTTATCTTTTCCCACTTATTTTTCCCAACTTAATTTTCCGCCTTATTTTTTCCCACTTTTTTTCCAATTTTTTTCCCACTTTTTTCCCCACTCATTTCTTACCTCTTATTTTTTTTCCACTTATTCCTTTCCACTTTTTCCATTCCACTTATTTTTCCCCACTTACTTTTTCCCACTTATTTTTTTCCCACTTATTTTTTTCCACTTCTTTTTTCTCACTTATTTCTTCCCCACTTATTTTTCCCACTTATTTTTCCCCACTTATTCTTTCCCATTTATTTCCCCCACCTTTCTTTCCACTGATTTTTCCCACTTACTTCTTTCCACTTATTTTTTCTCACTTACTTTTTTTTCCACGGTTTTTCCACTTAGATTTCTCACGTGTTTTTGCACATATTTTGCCCATTTTCCCCCCGTTTTTCTCCATTTTTTCTCCATTTTCTCACTTATTTTCCCATTTTCTCCCCCAAATTTTGAATTTCTCCCCCAAATTTTGAATTTTTTCCCCCAGGGAACGCCCTGCTGCGGCGCCTGGTGAGGATTGGGGTTCTGGACGAGGGCAAGATGAATTTCCCAAAATCCCTTCTTTTTTTTCCAATTTCTTCTTTCCCCACTCTTTTCTTCACTTTTCCACCTTTTTTCCCACTGTCTTTTTTCCACTTATTTTTACCCCTTATTTTTTTTTCACTTTTTTCTTTCCACTTATTTTTTTCTCACTTATTTTTTCCCACTTTTCCCCACCTTTCTTTCCACTTATTTTTTTTCCACACCTTTTTTCCTTCTTATTTTTCCACTTATTTTCTTTCCACTTATTTTTTCCACACCTTTTTTTCCTCTTATTTTTTCCAATTATTCCTTTCCACTTTTTCCATTCCATTTATTTTTTCCAACTTTTTTGTTTCCACTTACTTATTTTTGCCACGGTTTTTCCGCTTACATTTCTCCCGTTTTTTTTCACGTATTTTGCCCATTTTTTCCCCGTTTTTCTCCATTTTTTCTCCATTTTCTCACTTATTTTCCCATTTTCTCCCCCAAATTTTGAATTTCTCCCCCAGATTTTGAATTTTTTCCCCCCAGGGAACGCCTTGCTGCACCACCTGGTCAGGATTGGGGTTCTGGACGAGGGCAAGATGAATTTCCCAAAATCCCTCCTTTTTTTTTCCAATTTTTTCCCCACTGTTTTCTCCACTTTTCCCACCTTTTTTCCCACTGTCTTTTTTTTCCTTCTTATTTTTTTCCATTTACTTTTTTCCTCCATTTTTTTTTTCCTCCTCATTTTTCCTCCTTATTTTTCCCCACTTTTTTTTCCACTTTATTTTCCCCTTTTTTTTCCCAGTCATTTTTTTTCCTCTTATTTTTTTCCTCTTATTCCTTTCCACTTTTTCCATTCCACTTATTTTTTTCCCACTTTTTTTTCGCCACTTAGTTTTCCCCATTTATTTTTTCCCATTTTTTTTCCCCACCTTTCTTTCCACTGATTTTTTCCACGTTTTTTTCACTGACATTTCTTACGGTTTTTTTTCACATATTTTGCCCATTTTTCCCCCGCTTTTTCCTCCGTTTTCTCCCCCAAATTTTGAATTTCTCCCCCAAATGTTGAATTTCTCCCCCAAATTTTGAATTTTTTCCCCCAGGGAATGCGCTGCTGCACCACCTGGTCAGGATTGGGGTTCTGGATGAGGGCAAGATGAATTTCCCAAAATCCCTTCTTTTTTTTTCCAATTTTTTTCCCCCACTGTTTTCTTCACTTTTTCCACCTTTTTTCCCACTTTTTTTTTTTTTTCCTTCTTATGTTTTCCACTTATTTTTTCCACTTATTTTTTCCACTTATTTTTTCCACTTATTTTTTCCACTTATTTTTTCTCACTTTTCCCTCCTTAATTTTTCCTCCTTATTTTTTTCCCCACTTTTTTTTCCCGCTTTTTCTTTCCACTTACTTTTTTCCACTCATTTCTTTCCACTTGTTTTTTTCCTCTTATTCCTTTCCACTTTTTCCATTCCACTGATTTTTTCCACGGTTTTTCCGCTTACATTTCTCACGTGTTTTTGCACATATTTTGCCCATTTTTCCCCGTTTTTCTCCATTTTTCTCCATTTTCTCACTTATTTTCCCATTTTCCCCCAAATTTTGAATTCTCCCAAATTTTGAATTTTTCCTCAGGAATGCCCTGCTGCGGCGCCTGGTGAGGATTGGGGTTCTGGACGAGGGCAAGATGAAGCTGGATTACATCCTGGGGCTGAAAATCGAGGATTTCCTGAGCGCCGCCTGCAGACGCAGGTGTTCAAGCTGGGCCTGGCCAAGTCCATCCACCACGCGCGGGTGCTCATCCGCCAGCGCCACATCCGGTGCGTGCCGCCCCTTCTGGGTGAAAAACACAGATTCGGGCAAAAACAAAAAACAACTAAAAAGTTCGGCAAGGCTCATCAGGCTGCGCCGTACACCTTGCGAAGCGCGCCTGCTGGGCAAAGCGGGAACTGCAGGTAAAAATTGGTACAAAAAAAACAACAAAATTTCCACATTTTTTGGGGTGGTTTGAAGGGTTCAGATCGAAATTCTGGCGCTTCATCCAGAATTTTGTGGTTTTTACGTGAGTTTGCGCACCGTAAAAACCTAAATTTTGTGATTCATGCTCCAAACTTTTGGGAAAGTTCCCAAATTGTTGGGATTTCTAACCTGACGCGTTTTTTCCTCTTAAATATCAGTTTTCCTTTCAAATCCCTCCAAAAATGAAATTTAGCTCTAAAAAAGTGATTTTCGCTTCCATAAAAACCCAAATTTTGGGATTTTAACTCCCAAATTTTGGGAAAAGTTCCTAAATTTTGTGGATTCTCTTCCTGAACCTTTTCCTCTTTAAATCTCAATTTTCCTCTTCAAATCCCTCCAAAAATGAAATTCTACCTCTATAAAAAGCGCTTTTTCTCCGAAATGCGATTTTCGCTCTGAAAACCCAATTTTTGAGATTTCTACTCCCAAATTTTAAAGAAACTTTCCCAAATTTTTGAGATTCTCTTCCAGGTTTTTCCTTTCTATCAATCTCACTTTCCCCTTAAAATCCTTGTGAGAAATATTTTCACTCAAAAAAAGCGATTTTGCTCCGAAATGCGACATTGAAAAAGCACAAAAATGTATAAAAAATGCAAATTTTGAATTTTAACTCTAAATTTTTGGTGAAAATTGCCAAATTTAGGAATCTCTTTGAACCTTTATCTTTCTCATCAATCTCACTTCCCCTTTAAAATCCTTTTGTGAGAAACGATATTTTCACTCTAAAAGGATTAGCCCGAAAATGCGATTTTACCAGAAAAAGCGCTAAAAAAATGGTAAAAATTCGAATTTGAGTTTTGAGACCGGGTTTTTTTGGGAATTGCCAAATTTCAGGGTGAGGAAGCAGGTGGTGAACATCCTGGGCTGCTCATCGTGGCGCCTGACTCGCAGAAACTGCTCCAAATTCCAAATTCTGCAATTCCAATCCCAAATTTCAGAAATCTGACTCCCAAATTTTGGGGGAAATTCTCAAATTTTTGGGATTCTCTTCCAGCCTTTATCTTCTCATCAATCTCACTTTCCCTTTAAAAATCCTTGTGAGAAACTTATTTTCACTCTAAAAGCGATTTTCGTCCGGAAAACGCGATTTTCATTGAAAAAAGCACAAAAAAATGGCAAAAATGCAAATTTTGGAATTTTAACTCCCAAATTTTTGGTGAAAATTGCCAAATTATTAGGAATCTCTTCCAGCCTTTATCTTTCATCAATCTCACTTTCCTTAAAAATCCTTGCGAGAAACGATATTTTCACTCTAAAAAGCTATTTTCGCTCCGAAATGCGATTTTCATTGGAAAAAGCAGAAAAAAGGTAAAAATGCAAATTTTGAATTTTAACTCCAAAATTTTTGGTGGAAGTCCTAAATTTTTAGGAATCCTTTTGAACCTTTATCTTCTCATGTATCTCACTTTCCCTTTAAAAATCCTTGCGAAACGAGCATTTTCACTCAAAAGCGATTTTCGCCCTCCGGAAAATGCGATTTTCGCCAGAAAAAGTGCTAAAAAAATGATAAAAAATGCAAATTTTGGAGTTCTGAGGCCGGGTTTTTTTTGGGGAACTGCCAAATTTCAGGGTGAGGAAGCAGGTGGTGAACATCCCGTCGTTCATCGTGCGCCTGGACTCGCAGAAACTGCTCCAAATTCCAAATTCTGCAATTCCCAATCCCAAATTTCAGAAATCTGACTCCCAAATGTTGGGGGAAATTCCCAAATTTTTGGGATTTCTTCCAGCCTTTATCTTTCATCAATCTTACCTTCCCTTAAAATCCTTGCGAGAAACGAGATTTTCACTCTAAAAGCGATTTCGCCTCCGAAAATGCGATTACACTGAAAAAAATTTGTAAAAATGCAAATTTTGGAGTTTTGAGGCCGGGTTTTTTTTGGGAATTGCCGAATTTCAGGGTGAGGAAGCAGGTGGTGAACATCCTGGTCGCTCATCGTGCGCCTGGACTCGCAAAACTGCTCCAAATTCCAAATTCTGCAAGTCCCAATCCCAAATTTCAGAAATCTGACTCCCAAATTTTGGGGGAAATTCCCAAATTTTGGGATTCTCTTCCAGCCTTTATCTTTCTCATCAATCTCACTTTCCCTTTAAAAATCCTTGCGAGAAACGATATTTTCACTCTAAAAATGCGACAAGCTCCGAAAACGCGATTTTAAACAGAAAAAGCGCAAAAAAATGGTAAAAATTCGAATTTTGGAGTTTTGAGGCCGGGTTTTTTTGGGAATTGCCAAATTGCAGGGTGAGGAAGCAGGTGGTGAACATCCTGTCGTTCATCGTGCGCCTGACTCGCAGAACACATCGACTTCTCGCTGCGCCTTCGCCCTACGGCGGCGGCCGGCCACGGGCGCGTCAAGCGCAAGAACGCCAAGAAGGGCCAGGGAGGAGCAGGGGAGCTGAGGATGAGGAGGAGGATTAAAAACACCAAAAACGGGGGGATTCAACCCAAAAAAATCCATGTGAGTTTTTGGGGAAAAAATTTAGGGGGTTTTAAAGGGGTTGAAAAGGGTTTTTCTTGGGTTTTAAGGGGATTTTTTTTGATTTTAAAAGAGTTTTCTTGGGTTTCAAGGGGGGTTTAAAGGGATTTTTTGGGGTTTATAAAGGATTTTTTTTAGGTTTTAAGAGGATTCTTTTGGGTTTAAAGGGGGTTTTAAAGGGATTTTTTGGGGTTTTTAAAGAATTTTTTTTAGGTTTTAAGAGGATTCTTTTGGGTTTAAAGGGGTTTTTTTAAGGGATTTTTTGGGGTGGTTTAAAGGGGATTTTAAAAGGATTTTTTAGGGTTTAAAGAGGATTTTTTTGTTTTGTTTAAAAAGGATTTTTTGGGTTTTTAAAAGGATTCTTTTGGGTTTAAAAAGGGCTTTTTTGGGGTTTTAAGAGGATTTTTTTGGGGTTTAAAATGGACTTTTGGGTTTAAAGGGGATTTTAAAGGAGATTGTTGGGGGGTTAAAGGGGATTTTTTTGTATTAAAAAGGATCTTTTCTAATATAAAGTTGATTTTTCTTAATTTTAAGGGGATTTTTCTGGTTGTTAATGAGGTTTTTGGGGGTTTTAAGGGTTTTTTTTCTGGGTTTGAAAAGGATTTTTTTTCTGGGTTTAATTTCTTTTTCTGGGTTAGAAAAGAAAATGTTTGGGTTTAAAAAGGGAATTTTCTGGGTTAAAGTGGGATTTTTTTGGGGGCTTTAAAGAGAATTTTTTAGGGGTCTAAGAGGATTTTTACTGGGTTTAAGAAGTTTCCTGGGTTTAAAAATTTTTCTAGGTTAAGAAGAATTTTTTTGTGTGAAAAGGGAATTTTGGTTTGGGTTAGAAGTGGGTTTCTCTGGGCTAAAATGGGATTTTTGCAGCTTAAAATGGATTTTTAAAATTTTAGTTTTCTTTTATTTTTGGGATTTTTTTGGGGTGGGGGCCCCCCATGATGGCAGCACTGGGCTCTGACCCCCTGATGGATTCCTGTGCCCCTCCCCCACTCGGGGAGGGTCTGAGGGGGCCCCAAAATTTAAATTTCGGATTTTTTGGGGATACTTTGGGTAAATTTAATTAACCCTCTTTTAATTTCCTTTCCAGGTGACTCCACCCAACATTTGGGGGGGGATTGGGGAAATTGCTGCCAATTAAAAAATTTAAATTTTAAAAATTCTCTTTGTGGTTTTTTTGGGGGGGGAAAAATTCCAGAATTTTTGGAATTTTCAGGGATTTTATCCCAGATCTTAAATGGAAGCGGGGGAAAGCCACGCTCAATATGGCGGCGCCCATGAAGAACTTCCGGGGCAGGTCACACGTGGGTGGGTGCGGTTCCGGTTTTCCCTTCTCAAGATGGCGGCGCATAGGCCGGGACTTCCGGTAACCTTCTCAACATGGCGGCTCGCAGTTGACGATGGAGCGCTACGTTAAATGGCGGCGCCCATTAACCGGAAACTTCGGATCACGTGGGTCGAAACCAACCAATCACGGCGCTGTTCCGGGGCGGTGCCGCATTTGGCGGGAGATCCTCAGCGGGGTCAGAGCTGCCGGAGGGGCTACGGGTAAATTCGGGGAATTTTGTGGGTTTTTTTTGTTAAATTTTGCCGTTTTATGGGATCTTGGGGAGGTTTCGTGGGATCTCAGCGGAGTCTTGGGGGGATTGGAGGGAAAATGAGAGAGGCGGAGGCGGCGCGGGAATCGTGAGGGGAAGGGGGGGCTGTGAGGGGATTTTGGGGTCTCTGAGGGGATTGGGGGGTCCCCGCAGTTTTGGGGGGTCCCGAGGAGGCTCTGAGCGGTCCCTGAGGCGATTTTGGGGGTCCCTAAGTGGATTTTGGGGTCCCTGATGCGATTTTATGGAATCCTGAGGGGATTTTGGGGTCACTGAGGAGGTTTTTGGGTCTCTGAGGGGATTTTCGAGTCTCTGAGGGGATTTCGGGGTTCCCGCGGTTTTTGGGGCACTCCTGAGGCGATTTTATGGAACCCTGAGGGGATTTTGGGGGTCCCTGAGGGGAGTTTGGGGTCTCTGAGAGAATTTTGGGGTTCCCGCGGTTTTGAGGGGTCCCTGAGGGGATTTTATGGAACCCTGAGATGATTTTGGGGTTTCTGAGGGGATTTTATGGAACCCTGAGGAGTTTTTGGGGTCCCCGCGGTTTTTGGGGGGGTCGTGAGGGGATTTTGGGGTCCCTGAGGAGATTTCTGGAGAAAAATTGTGGAATTTTGGGGGGGTCCTGGGGGGGGTTTGGGAGGAAATTTGGAAATTTTTTGGGGGGGCGGGATTTGATGGAAAATTGGGGAAAATTCGTGAGGAAATTTGGGAATTTTGAGGATAATTTGGGGGTGAACCTTGGGAATTTCGGGGACATTTCGAGGGAAATTTGAGAGGCATCTGAGGGGAAATTTGGGAAATTTCAGGGGGAAAATTTGGGAATTTTGGGGGATATTTGATGGGAATTTTGAGGGTGAAACTTGGGAATTTCGGGGCGATTTCGAGGGAAATTGGAGAATTTGAGAATTTGGGATTTTGAGGAGGAAATTTAGGAATTCCAAGATTCTGGGGGTGGTGGGGGTGGGTGATTCCACCCCAAAAAAAAACCCCAAAATTCCCATTTTTTTTCCCTTTTCCAGGTCCATGGAGGCTCCCAAGCGCCCGGGGGGTCCCCCTGGGGGTCCCCCCAAAAAATTCCGGGGGCCCAAAGGGCCCTCCCAGTTTGAGGAGGAATTGGCCCAACTGGGAGAACTGGAGGAGATGGAGGAGGAGCTGGGGATGGGGAGGGGCCGCCCCAGACCCCCAGAGCCAGCCCAGTGGTGAGGGGCAATTTGGGTTTTTTTGGTTTTTTTTTTTTTTTTTTTTTTTTTTTTGTTTTGTTTTGTTTTGGTTTTTTTTTCGTTTTATTTTTTAAGCATTTTTAGGATTTGTTTGGAATTTTTTAGGTTGTTTTTTGTTTTTTTTTTTTTTTTTGGGGGGGGGGTGGAATTTTTAGGATGTCTTGGTGGTTTATTGGGATTTTTTTCAGGGTTTTTTTCTCTCTTATTTTATACATTTCCCCCCAATCCTCTCTGGTTTTTGGGTGGTTTTGGGTGGTTTTGGGCTGGTTTTTGGGTGATTTTGGGGTGATTTTGGGTGGTTTTTTGGGTGATTTTGGGTGTTTTTTGGTTGGTTTTTGGGTGATTTTGGTTGATTTTGGGTGATTTTAGTTGGTTTATTGGGTGGTTTTTGGATGATTTTGGGTGGTTTTTGGGTGTTTTTTGGGTGATTTTGGGTGTTTTTGGGTGTTTTTTGCCCATTTTTCTCCCTTTTTTCCCATTTTTTGCCCCCAGGCTCTCTCTTTGTGGGGGAGGTGCCCCCCAAGTGGCGCCGCCCCCCCCTCCCCCAGCCCCCGGCCACGCTGACCTTCCTGCAGCTGGACATCGACCACTACGTGGGTCAGGAGCCCCCAAACCCCAGAGGCACCCCAAAATCCCCCCCAAAATCACCCCAAACCCTCCCCTCAGTTCCTCCAAAAATTCCCCAAATTCACCCCAAAATCCTCTCCCCAAAAATCCCCCCCAAAATCACCCCTCAGTTCCTCCAAAAATTCCCCAAAAAACCCCAAAAATCCTCTCCCAAAAAAACACCAAAAATCCCCAGATTCACCCCGAAATCCCCTCCCCAAAAAACCCCAAAACCCCCTCCCCAAAAATCCCCCCCAAAATCACCCCAAATCCACCCCAAAATTCCCAAAACCCCCAAATCCCCCCACATTCCCCCAAATTCCCCAAAATCCCTTACATCCCCCAAAATCCCCCAAATCCCCCAAATTCCCAAAATCCCCAAATCACCCAAAATCCCCCAAAATTCCCCAAAAATCCCCTCATTTCCCCCAAAATCCCCAAATACAGCCCCAAATCCCCCAAATTTCCCCCAAAAATCCCTTAAATCCCCCCCCAAAATTCCCCAACCCCCCCCAAATTCCCAAAATCCCCCAAATCACCCCAAATACACCCAAAATCCCCCAAATTCCCCCAAAACTTCCCCCAAAAATCCCTTAAACCCCCTAAAATCCCCCAACCCCCTCCCCAAATTCCCCAAACCTCCCAAAATCCCCCAAATTCCCCAAATTTCTCCCAAAAATCCCTTTAAACCCCCAAATTCCCAAAATCCCCCAAACCCCCAAATCCCCCAAATTTCCATTCCAGGTGTGCCCCCCCGGGGGTTCCCGGGCTGGCCCCACCCCTCCCCCATCCTGCGGCTGTTCGGGGTGACGGGGGAGGGGCTCAGTGTCTGCCTGCACCTGCACGGCTTCAGCCCCTACTTCTACGTGCTGGCCCCCCCAGGTGAGACCCCAAAACCCCCCGAATTCACCCCAAAATCCCTGAGCCAAAAACCCAAAATTCCTGCGAAAAAACCCAAAATTCCTGTGAAAAACCCAAAATTCCTGTGAAAAAACCCCAAAATTCCTGCGAAAAAACCCCAAAATTCCTGCGAAAAAACCCCAAAATTCCTGCAAAAACCCCAAAATTCCAGCTCAAAATGGCTCCAAAATGGCCCCAAAAATGAACATTTTCATGTCCTGGTTCCTCCAGGTGAGACCCCAAAACCTCCTGAATTCACCCCAAAATCCCTGAGCCAAAAACCCCAAAATTCCTGCGAAAAAACCCAAAATTCCTGCAAAAAACCCAAAATTCCAGCTCAAAATGGCTCCAAAATGGCCCCAAAAATGAACATTTTCACGTCCTGGTTCCTCCAGGTGAGACCCCAAAACCCCCCGAATTCACCCCAAAATCCCTCAGCCAAAAAACCCAAAATTCCTGTGAAAAAACCCCAAAATTCCTGCAAAAACCCCAAAATTTCTGTGAAAAAAACCCAAAATTCCTGCGAAAAAATCCCAAAATTCCAGCTCAAAATGGCTCAAAAATGGGTCAAAAACGGCTGAAAACTGCAAAGATTCCTTCCAAAAATGAACATTTTCACGTCCTGGCCCCCCCAGGTGAGACCCCAAAATCCCCCAAATTCACCCCAAAATCCCTGAGCCCAAAATCCCCAAAATTCCTGGAAAAAACCCCCAAAATTCCAGCTCAAAATGGCTCAGAAATGGCTCCGAAAGCACCAAAATGGCCCCAAAAAATCCCCATTTTTGGGCTGGTTTGGGGCAATTTTGGGGATTTTTGGGTGTTTTGGGGCAGAATTTTGGTGCATTTTGGGTTGAAATTCCATTTTCTCTTTGCTGCCATCCCAGCAGGAATTTGGGAATTTTGGGAATTTTGGGAATTTTGGGGTTCCCAGCCCAGGAAAGGTTTGGGAATTTTGGGGTTCCCAGCCCAGGAAAGGTTTGGGAATTTTGGGAATTTTGGGGTTCCCAGCCCAGGAAAGGTTTGGGAATTTGGGGTTCCCAGCCCAGGAAAGGTTTGGGAATTTTTGGAATTTTGGGGTTCCCAGCCCAGGAAAGGTTTGGGAATTTTGGGAATTTTGGGGTTCCCAGCCCAGGAAAGGTTTGGGAATTTTGGGAATTTTGGGGTTCCCAGCCCAGGAAAGGTTTGGGAATTTTGGGAATTTTGGGGTTCCCAGCCCAGGAAAGGTTTGGGAATTTTGGGAATTTTGGGAATTTTGGGGTTCCCAGCCCAGGAAAGGTTTGGGAATTGGATTTTAATAATTAATTTGGGAAATTTTTTTAGAATTTATTTGGGATCTTTTAGAATTTATTTAGGATTTTTTTTTTTAAATTTATTTGGGATTTTTTAGAATTTATTTGGGATTTTTTAGAATTTATTTAGGATTTTTTTTAGAATTTATTTGGGATTTTTTAGAATTTATTTGGGATTTTTTTTTTAGAAATTTTGGGATTTTTTAGAATTTATTTAGGATTTTTTTAAAATTTATTTGGTGTTTTTTTTTTTTTAGAATTTATTTGGGTTTTTTTTTTTGAGTTTATTTGGGATTTTTTTTTTTAGAATTTATTTGGGAATTTTTAAAAAATTTATTTGGGGTTTTTTAGAATTTATTTGGGATTTTTTAGAATTTATTTAGGATTTTTTTTTTTAGAATTTATTTGGGTTTTTTTTTTTTTAAATTTACTTGGGAATTTTTAGAATTGATTTGGGATTTTTTTGGGGGTAACCCCTCCCTTCTCTCTCCCCAAATATTTTGGGGTTCCAGGGGGAAACTTGAGGCTCATTTTGGGATTAATTTTCACAGAATTTGGGGATTAATTTTTATTGAAATTCCCCCATTTTGTTTTTTATTTTTGCCGCATTTTCCCCAATTCTCTGCAGATTTTTTGCCCAATTTCAGATTTTTTTAAGTTTTTTTTTTTGGGGTAACCCCTCCCTTCTCTCCCCCAAATATTTTGGGGTTCCAGGGGGGGAACTTGGGGCTCATTTCGGGATTTTCACAGAATTTGGGGATTAATTTTTATTGTAATTTCTCCATTTTGTGTTTCATTTTTGCCGCATTTTCCCCAATTCTCTGCGGATTTTTTGCCCAATTTCAGATTTTTTTGGGTTATTTTTTTGGGGTAACCCCTCCCTTCTCTCTCCCCAAATATTTGGGGGTTCCAGGGGGGGAACTTGAGACTCATTTTGGGATTAATTTTTATTGTAATTTCTCCATTTTGTGTTTTATTTTTGCCGCATTTTCCCCAATTCTCTGCGGATTTTTTGCCCAATTTCGGATTTTTTCGGGGTTTTTTTTGTCTAACTCCATGTTCCTGTTCCTGCCCAGGTATTTTGGGGTTCCAGGGGGGAACTTGAGACTCATTTTGGGATTAATTTTCACAGAATTTGGGGTTTAATTTTTATTAAAATTCCCCCATTTTGTGTTTCATTTTTGCCGCATTTTCCCCAATTCTCTGCGGATTTTTTGCCCGATTTCGGATTTTTTCGGGGGTTTTTTTGTCTAACTCCATGTTCCTGTTCCTGCCCAGGTATTTTGGGGTTCCAGGGGGACACGAAGTCCCTTTTTGTCAGGGTTGGGGTGGCCCTGCCCCGCCTGGTGCCCCCGGCCCGGCGGCTCCTGGAGCGGGGGCTGCGCTGGGGGGGGCTGGGGGTGCAGCCGGCGCCGCCCTACGAGGCCAACATCGACTTTGAGATCAGGTAAAAAAAACCAAAATCCCCCAAAACCCACCCAAAACCCACCCAAAACCAGCCTGGGGAACGGGCCCCAAAATGGGGAAAAAATCCTGCCCAAAAATGAACAGATTCAACCCAAAAACGGCGCCAAAAATCTGCAAAAACGGCTCAAAAATCAACCAGAAACAACCCAAAAATATCTCCTAAAACAGCCCCAAAAATGTCCAAAAATATCTCCCAAAACAGCCCCAAAAATCTCCAATATCCCCCCAAAAATATCATGCAAAAACAGCCCCAAAAATGGGCCCCAAATGGTAAAAAAATCCCACCAAAAATAAAAAAATTCACCCCAAAAATCTGCAAAAACGGCTCAAAAATCAACCAGAAACAACCCAAAAATATCTCCCAAAACAGCCCCAAAAATGTCCAAAAATATCTCCCAAAACAGCCCAAAAATGTCCAAAAATATCTCCCAAAACAGCCCCAAACATCTCCAAAAATATCTCCCAAAGCAGCCCCAAAAATGTCCAAAAATATCTCCCAAAACAGCCCCAAAAATGTCCTCTAAAAATGCCCCCAAAAAAATCCCCCAAATTTGACCCAAAACCAGTCCCAAAATCCCTTCCAAAAATGCAAAAATTCTACCCAAAAACCTTCCAAAATCCCCAAAAATCAACCCAAAACAGCCCCAAAAATCTGCAAAAAGGGCTCAAAAATCAACCAGAAACAGCCCAGAGATCCAAGACTCCCCTAAACCCCCAATTTCTCCCCAAACCCCCCAAATTTCCTCTCAAACCCCCCAAATTTCCTCTCAAACCCCCCAAATTTCCTCTCAAACCCCCAATTTTTCCCCAAATTCCCCAAATTTCTCCTCAAATTCCCCCAATTTTTTCCTCAAACCTCCCAGATTCTCCCTCTAGGCCCCTCCAGATCCCCCAAATTTTACCAGACTCTCCAAAATCCCCAAAATTGTTCTTCAAGACCTCTCAAAGCCCCCAAATTTCCTCTCAAACCCCCCAAATTTCTCCCCAAACCCCCCAAATTTTTCCCTGAATTCCCCAAATTTCCTCTCAAACCCCCCAAATTCCTCCCCAAACCCCCCAAATTTTTCCCTGAATTCCCCAAATTTCTCCTTGAACCCCCCAATTCCTCCCCAACCCCCCCCAAATTTCTCCTTGAACCCCCCAAATTCCTCCCCAACCCCCCCCAATTTCTCCCCAAACCCCCAATTTCACCCCGAACCCCCAATTTCTCCCACCCCCACATTTTTCCCTGAATTCCCCAAATTTCTCCCCAAACCCCCCAATTCCTCCCCAAACCCCCCAATTCCTCCCCAACCCCCCCAGGTTTTCCCCAGCCCCCCCAAACCCCCCAAATTTCTCCCCAACCCCCCCAAATTCCTCCCCAAACCCCCAAATTCCTCCCTAAACCCCTCAAATTTCTCCCCAAACCCCCAAATTTCCTCTCAAACCCCCAAATTTCTCCCAAACCCCCAATTCTTCCCCAACCCCCAAATTTCTCCTTCTGGGAGGGGACTGGGATGGACTGGGATGGGGACTGGGAGGGACTGGGATGGACTGGGAGGGGACTGGGATGGACTGGGAGGGTGCTGAGCTTCGACATCGAGTGCGCTGGGAGGAAGGGTGAGGGACTGGGATGGACTGGGAGAGACTGGGAGGGAACTGGGATAGACTGGGATGGACTGGGAGGGGATTGGGATGGACTGGGAGGGACTGGGATGGACTGGGAGGGACTGGGAGGGGACTGGGATGGGCTGGGAGGGACTGGGAGGGGATTGGGAGGGGACTGGGATAGACTGGGAGGGGACTGGGATGGGCTGGGAGGGGATTGGGGTGGGCTCGGATAAACTGGGATGGACTGGGAGGGGACTGGGATGGACTGGGAGGGGACTGGGAGGGACTGGGAGGGGATTGGGGGGGATTTGGGACACTGTGAGAACTGGGAGGGGATTTGAGTCTATTTGGGGCTTTCTGGGATCTTTTTTTGGGGTTTTTTTTAGGGCCTCGGCTCAATTTTGGGGTCCTGGGCTCGATTTTGGGGTCCTGGGCTCGACTCTGGGAGCTTTTAACCCAAATTTTGGGAGCGTTTGACCCCAAAATTTGGGTTAAATTTTTAACTCAATTTCCAGCCGTGCCTTTGGCGCTGCGGTTCCACTTTGTGACCACCGGGGGTCGCTGCGGGGCGGGAACTCCTGGCGGGTTCGGGGCGGGTTTGGGGGTTTTTCGGGGCGGTTTTGGGGTTTTTCGGGGCGGTTTTGGGGTTTTTCGGGGCGCCGAATGCGATTTTTGGGGTGCATGGCCGGTGTTGGGCCCGCAGGGGTGTTCCCCGAGCCGCAGCAGGACCCGGTGATCGCCATCGCGGCCGTGGCGCTGCGCCAGGGCAGCCGCGAGCCCTTCCTGAGGGCCGTGTTCACCCTGCGCAGCTGCGCCCCCCTGCGGGGAGCGACGGTCCGGAGCTTCGGCACCGAGAGGGAGCTGCTGCAGGTCTGGTCTGGGGGGACAAACCAAATTTGGGGGTTTTGGGGGAAAACCCAAATTTGGGGAGTTTTGGGAATGGTTTGGGATGGTTTAGGAATGGTTTGGGGTGGTTTTGGGCAATTTTGGGGAAATTTGGGGGTTTTGGGGGTGGTTTTGGAGCCACCGTCAGGAGCTTCGACACCGAGAGGGAGCTGCTGCAGGTGGGTCTGGGGAAAACCAAATTTGGGGAGTTTGGGAAAACCCAAATTTGGGGAACCCAAATTTGGGGAGTTTCGGGGGGGAATGGTTTGGGATGATTTTGGGGAAGTCTGATCTGGGGGGTTTTGGGGGAGGTTTTGGAGCCACAGTTTGGGAGTTTTGGGCAAATTTGGGGAGTTTTGGGAATGGTTTGCTGCAGGTCTGATCTGGGGAGGGGAAACCCAAATTTGGGGGAGTTTTGGGGAAACCCAAATTTGGGGAAAACCCAAATTTGGGGAGTTTTGGGAATGGTTTGGGGCGATTTTGGGGAAGTTTCGGGGGGTTTTTGGGGGTGGTTTTGGAGCCACGGTCAGGAGCTTCGGCTGCGAGAGGAAGCTGCTGCAGGTGGGTCTGGGGGGAAAAACCAAATTTGGGGGTTTTGGGAATTTTTGGGGGGTTTGGGAATGGTTTGGGAGGGGTTTGGGGGATTTTGGGGGCATTTGGGGGCGGTTTTTGGTAAATTTGGGGGTTTTTGGGGGTGGTTTTGGAGCCACGGTCAGGAGCTTCGGCACCGAGAGGGAGCTGCTGCAGGTCTGGTCTGGGGAAAAACCAAATTTGGGGAGTTTTGGGGGGAAAACCCAAATTTGGGGAGTTTTGGGAATGGTTTGGGGTGGTTTAGGAATGGTTTGGGGTGGTTTTGGGGCAATTTTGGGGAAATTTGGGGGTTTTTGGGGAGGTTTTGGAGCCACGGTGCGGAGCTTCGGCTGCAAGAGGGAGCTGCTGCAGGTGGGTTTGGGGGAAAAACCCAAATTTGGGGAGTTTTGGAAACTTTGGGGAGCCTGGAAAAGGTTTGGGAGGAGTTTTGGGGGGATTTGGGGGCAGTTTTGGGGCGGTTTTGGGGGTTTTGGGGCGGTTTTGGGGGGTTTTGGGGGTTTGAGGTTGGGTTTCTCACCTGTCCCCCATCACCTGCAGTCGTGGGCGGAGTTTGTTCGGATCGTGGATCCCGACGTGGTCACGGGGTACAACATCCACAACTTCGACCTGCCCTACCTGATCCAGAGAGCCCAGGTGCTGCAGGTGAGACCCCTGGGCTCACCTGGGCTCACCTGAGTTACCTGAGACTCACCTGAGTTACCTGAGACTCACCTGGGACACCCCAGAAAAACCCCAGGTCTGAGGGACTCCCCCAAGCCCCCCCAAAATTCACAACTTGGTCCTGCCCTACCTGATCCAGAGAGCCCAGGTGCTGCAGGTGGGACACCTGGAGTCACCTGAGGTCACTTTAGGTCCCCAGAGCCCTCCCAGGTGTGTCCCTGACTCACCTGTCCCTTACCTGTGTCCCCAGGTGACCCTGAGCCCCTCCCCAGCCCCTCCCCTGTCTCACCTGTATCTCACCTGTCTCACCTGTGTCTCCCCTGTCTCACCTGTCCCTGCTCTGTCGCTGCCCTGCCCAGGTGTCGTCGTTCCCGTACCTGGGCCGGGTCAGGGGGGTCCCGTCGCAGGTGAAGGATTCGGCGTTTCAGTCGCGCCAGCTGGGCCGCAGGGAGGGCAAGGTGGTCACCACACCTGGCAGGGTCACCCTGGACATGCTGCAGGTGAGGGACACACCTGGGCACACCTGGGGGAGGGCAAGGTGGTCACCACACCTGGCAGGGTCACCCTGGACATGCTGCAGGTGAGGGACACACCTGGGATACACCTGGGCACACCTGGAATACACCTGGGCACACCTGAGCAAACCTGGGACACACCTGAGGACACCTGAGCACACGTGGGATAAACGTGGGCACACCTGGGGCATACCTGGGATACACCTGGGGCACACCTGATGACACCTGGATACACCTGAGCACACCTGGGGACACCTGGGATACACCTGGGACACACCTGGGCACACCTGGGAGGGTTTGGGGGGATTTTTGGTACTCCCAGGTAAATGTGGGCACCCCCAGGTGAGTGTGGGCACCCCCAGGTGAGTGTGGGCACCCCCAGGTGAGTGTGGGCACCCCCAGGTGAGTGTGGGTGTTTTGGGGTGCGCAGGTGCTGCTGAGGGAGCACAAGCTGCGCTCGTACTCGCTCAACGCCGTCAGCGCCCATTTCCTGCACGAGCAGAAGGAGGACGTGCCCCACGGCATCATCACCGAGCTGCAGGTGTGCCACTGTCCCCACACTGTCCCCACTGTGTCCCCGCTGTGTCCCCAAAATACCCCAGGGGGCACCAAGGGTCACCTGGCTCAGCTGCAGTTGCAGGTGTGGCACAAAATGGCCCCAAAATGGCGCAAAATGCCCCAAATGTCCCGTTAACCCACGTCCCCAAATATCCCCAATGTCCCAATAACAACGTCCCTAAATGTCCCCTTAACCAATGTCCCCAAATGTCCTCAGGGTCCCATTACGCAATATCCCATTAACCAATATCCCCAATGTCCCAATAACAGTGTCCCCAAATGTCCCTAATGTCCCAATAACCAATGTCCCTAAAGCCCCCTTAACCAATGTCCCGTTAACCAATGTTCCCAACTGTCCCCAATGTCCCAGTGTCCCATTCCCCGATGTCCCCTATATCCAATGTCCCCTATATCCAATGTCCCAGTGTCCCAGTGTCCCATTCCGCAGTGTCCCCTTACGGCTGTCCCCACTGTCCCCAGAACGGCGACGCGCAGACGCGGCGCCGCCTGGCGCTCTACTGCCTCAAGGACGCCGTGCTGCCGCTGCGGCTGCTCGAGCGCCTCATGACGCTGGTGACGCTGGTGGAGATGGCGCGGGTGACGGCCGTGCCGCTCAGCTACCTGCTCAGCCGGGGACAGCAGGTCAAGGTGGTGGCACAGCTCCTGCGCCAGGTCAGCCTGGGGACACGGGGACACGGCCTTGGGGACATGAGGGGACACGGGAGGGGGGAAAGGTGAGGGGAAAATGGCGGCCGGTGTGAGGGGAAAATGGCGGCCGGTGTGAGGGGAAAAGGGCGGGAAACCTGAGGGGAAAATGGCGCCACATCTGAGGGGAAAATGGTGGGAAACCTGAGGGGAAAAATGGAGGGAAATGTGAGGGGAGAAAAAGGAAATGTGAGGGGAAAAGTAAGAGGAAAATGGCTGGAAATGTGAGGGGGAGAAAAGGGGGAAACGTGAGGGGAAAATGGCGAATGTGAGGGGCAAAAGGCAGGAATCGTGAGGGGAAAATGGTGCCACACGTGAAGGGGAAAAGGGCGGGAAATGTGAGAGGGAAAGTGTGAGAAATGTGAGGGGAAAATTGTGGGAAATGTGAGGGGAAAATGGCAGCCATTGTGAGGGAGAAATGTGAGGGGAGAAAAGGGCGGGAAGTGTGAGGGGAAAACAGGGAACATGATGGGAAAAGAAGGAAATATGAGAAGGAAAAAAGGCGGGAAACGTGAGGGGAGAAAAGGGCGGGAAAACGTGAGGGGAGAAAATGGCCGCGGGTGACAGAGCTGCAGGTGAGGGGACACTGGGGACACCTGGAGTTACCTGGGGCTGTTTTGGAGGGGATTTTGGGAAGGGTTTTTAGGGATTTTGGGGGTGAGGTTTTTGGGGTGGATTTGGGACATTTTGGGGTGGTTTTTGCCCCTGGCAGGCCATGCAGGAGGATTTGCTGCTGCCGGTGGTGAAGCCGGAGGGGGGAGAGGATTTTGAGGGGGCCACGGTGATCGAGCCCCTCAAAGGGTGAGTGAGGCTCCTGATAAAAACCCCCAAAACCTCAAAACAATCCCTCAAAAAAACCCCAAACAACCCTGAAAAAAAACCGAAACAAAAATCCTCCAAAATTCTCTGAAAAAAAAAAAAACAAACCAAGAAATCCCTCAAAAACCTCTAAAAATCCTCCCAAAAAAACCCCAAAATTCTGGAAAATTCCCAAAACACCCGAACCCCCCCCAAAAATCTCTCCAAATTCCCAGAAAAAAACCCCAAAAATCCTGAAAATGCCCCAAAATCCCTGAAAATGCTCAGGGAAAAAAGCAAACCAAGAAACCTCTCAAAAAACCACTGAAAATCCCTCAAAATGCTCCAAAAAAAAACCCAAAAAAACCCTCAAAATTCCTCAGAAAAAAAAGCCAAAATCCCAAAAAATTCCCAAAAAAACCCCAAAAACACCCCCAAAAAAATCCCTCCAAATTCCCTGAAAAAAACCCGAAAAACCCCAAAAATGCCCCAAAAGCCCTGAAAATGCTCGGGGCAAAAACAAACCAAGAAACCTCTCAAAAACAAACAAACAAAAAAAATCCCTCAAAATTTAAAAAAAAAAACCCCAAAAAAACCCCTCAAAATTCCTCAGAAAAAAAACCCAAAATCCCAAAAAAACCCCAAAAACACCCCCAAAAAAGTCCCTCCAAATTCCCTGAAAAAAACCCCAAAATTCCAAAATGCCCCAAAAGCCCTGAAAATGCTCGGGGCAAAAACAAACCAAGAAACCTCTCAAAAAACAAAAAAAAAAAATCCCTCAAAATGCTCCAAAAAAAAAAAAAACCCCAAACCAAAAAAAACCCCAAAAAATCCCTTAAAATTCCCCGAAAAAACCCCCGAACCCCTCGGGAATGGTGAAGAAGCCGCGGGTGTCCCTGGCCTGTGGCAGGTACTACGACGTGCCCATCGCCACGCTGGATTTCTCCTCGCTGTACCCGTCCATCATGATCGCCCACAACCTGTGCTACACCACCCTGCTGCCGCCGGGGGGCGCCCACAAGCACCAGTGAGCAATGCGGGAACTGGGATAGACTGGGATAAACTGGGAGGGACTGGGGGGCGCCCACAAGCACCAGTGAGCAATGGGGAACTGGGATAGACTGGGATAAACTGGGAGGGACTGGGGGGCGCCCACAAGCACCAGTGAGCAATGGGGAACTGGGGTCAACTGGGATAAACTGGGAGGGACTGGGGCGCCCACAAACACCAGTGAGCACTGGGGGAACTGGGATAAACTGGGATAGACTGGGGGGCGCCCACAAACACCAGTGAGCAATGGGGAACTGGGATAAACTGGGAGGGACTGGGGGCGCCCAGAAACACCAGTGACCA
>JAREIS010001075.1:0-54598 GCA_030060385.1 Muscicapa striata striata
TTTCCCACGTGGTTCTTGTGCACAAGACGTTTTACGGGTACTCCACCACTTGCCGGCACTCCTCTGGGAGCCTTCCTTCGCGCGCACCTCCTTTCGCTAGCTTCTTTTGCTTATGCTTTATTCTAATTTGGAACTCCTTCTCCAAGAGAGCCTGATCTAGTCCTGAGACCACCTTAACAACTGGTGGGGAGCTCCTTCCCAAAACTAGTCACTCTTCCCTTGGGCTGGAGTTCCCGGGTTTCGGCACCAAATTGTTATAAATAAAAATTTGATGAGTTCAATTTTGTCCAATTAATCAAACAACAAATTTAAATTTTAGCAGTAATTTTATTAATGATAACAATTGTATATAAATGAATACAATCAAAATATAGGAGTTATATAAAATTTGAGTAAATACAAAATTTAGCAGCAATTTAGGTAATATGAAATTTGAGTAAATACAAAATTTAGCAGCAATTTAGGTAATATAAAGGTATGGTTCGGGTGAATAAGGCATAAGCAAAACCGACCGGGGGTACGGGTAGGGATTCTCCCTTCCGCACGTACCAAATCAGATAAACCAAAAACTTTTGCTTATATACTGTTTACTAATACATATTAATATAGAATCTTCTAGAAAGCTCCTCCTCATTTCTATTTCTAAAATCTACGTCATTGCGTTGTGTTGCGCGTGCGCCACCAGTGGTCGGGGGTCTCTCTTCCTGTTGGGGGTCTTGTTTTTGATGAAGGCTCTGGGTCTTCCTCAGTGTTCGCTGTTTGACCTCGCAGGGGCGCATGCTCACTAAACTTAAAGTTATATAATTTAATTTATGTTCCCTCAAGAGGCCTCAGTCCAGTGTCCAACTCTTTGGAATCATCCCAATTTGGCACAGTCCAAGGTTGAACACCTTTTTCTAGACACTGTTCTTAGACCTATACCCTTCCCATCCTGTCTCCCACTTAATATCTGGAGGGTGATCTTTTTTAGGCTTTATTAACCTGTTCCTTTATCTCTCTTTGCTTTATAGCAATTAAATACAGGTTTTTGATTAATTATATTGTAACAATTTCGCCAATATTGTTACAATTTAATTAGCACGAATCACATTTATAACAGGAGGAAGGCAAAACACAGGTTTAATTTTAAATGGTATAAAGAGAAATTTTATTATGAGAAAATATAAGAAAAAAAAACCTAGAATAAAACTTTACATTATTTTTCATACTAAAAATGTACAAAAAAGACCAAATTTACTACCTTTAAAATAACTTCTACAAATATACTTGAAAGAGAGGTTTTTTTTTTAATCTACAAAGATTTCTTCACAAGAAAGTTTTTGTTTGGTTTTCATATTAGAGGGATTAGCCACCTGGGAGAATGGAAATCTGATTACTATCAGATTTTTTTTCAAAACTAACAAACTTTTCAAACTAACAGTTTTCCTCATAACTTTTACTAAGGACTATATTAACTTATGAGGCAAACTTCAAGGATTATATCAGATTAAAAACCCTTACTTTATTTATGAGAACAGAGGTTATTTTCTTTTTCTTCTTTTGGGGGAAACAGCCATGGCTTTTTTATTTTTTAAATTTAGGGGATTACAGCAATTGTAACATTTTCTTACTTTAATATTAATGCTTTTGTTTATACTTACAGTTAGAACAATCATATTCACTTCATAATATTTTTATGTGTCATAGGGAAATAAGTGATTTTTCCCCATAGTTAAAAAAAAAAAAAAAGAAAATTTTAGTTAACAGTTTTCTTCTTTCTTTATATAGCATTTGACTTCTCTTTTTGTTTGATTTCTGTGTTTTTATATTGTTTCTGTGTGTATTATAATTTTGTGCTTCTCTCTTGGTTGTTTTGTGGGTTTTTTTTTGTTTTTTTGTTTTTTTGTTTTTTTAGGACAGAGAATAAAGTATCTGTAAAGTTTTATTCTGGGCATTGAAAGAGTTAATACCTTGCCCGAGCAGCAGAGGGTTTTGTGATTTTTCCAGGTGGGGCTGTTGAGTTATTTAAATAAAGAGTCTTTCCAGGCCACGCTGGGGGCAGGGTGAGGACTGCAGTGTTTAGTCAGAGAAGCGCTGATGAGTTTCTGGTTTCATGGCTGTTCTCCGGCGCCCGCTGCGCTCAATTCCAGCCGCGGGCGGGGGTTCTTCCCCCACCCTGCCCAGCAGACAAGGCTGTGGGGCCTTGCCAGAACGGGGCTCAGCTGTTTTTCCCCAGGCCCGTGGGCAGCGGGGCGGGCCCGGCCGTTCGGAGCAGCTCCGGGCCGGGCAGGGCAGGGTTCTGCCGAGCCGCTGCCGTGCCGGGGCAGGGATGTGAGCAACGGGCCTTGCCTTTCCTTTCCCTGGATATCGGGGTCCCTGGCTGGAAACGGGCCCGGCAGCTTCCTGAGCTCTGAGTCAGAGCCCGCCTGCCCCTGCCCGGGCAAAGTGGAGGGGCCTGGGCTGGTGTTACTGTGTGAGAGGCTGGAAGGGAAAGAGAACTGTCCGGGGCTTTTTGTCTTTACACGTGTGTTTCACAAAGAGGCAAAACTTGCTTATTGCTGTAACAATGTGTCAATATTAAAAATCTGACAGTGACTGGTTCTTGTCAGATACAAAGGAGACCGCCCACGTCTCGGAAGGTAAAAATTTTCAGGAGATCTTTACAAGCCACCCGATGGGAAAAGACCTCCAAGACCATTCAGTATTCCTGGATGCCACCAAAAGTTAGGATTGAACACAGAATACTTTCTGGGGTTGAAAGTCAACAAATCTAATCTAAACAAGGAATTCCAAATGTTGCTTTGCATCCCAATAGACGTTGCTGTCCCTGCGTTCATCCAGGTGTCCACACGGAGACAGGATGATGCAGAGGCCCCCCAGCCAGGTGTCTCCTCAACACGGATCACCAGGGCTCTGCCCAACGGGGGTCACTGGGGATCATCCAACACCGATCCTCCCATGGGGGATGGAGCTGGAGCAGAGCACGAAGCTCTTCCCAAACTCAGGGTACTCACAGGGCTTCCCTTAGTGGAGCCTCCGTTGGTGTTGGGTCAAGTCAGAGCTCTGTGAGAAGCTCTTTCCACACTCAGGACACTCGTAGGGCCTCTCCCCAGTGTGGATGCGCCGGTGTCTGGTGAGGGTGGAGTTGTGCTTGAATCCCTTCCTGCAGTCGGGGCAGCGGAAGGGCCTCTCCTCTCCGTGAACTCCGCCATGTCTGAGGCGATCGGAGGCGATCGGAGCTGAAACCTCTTCCCACACTCAGGACACTTGTAGAGCCTCTCCCCAGTGTGGATGCGCTGGTGGCTTCTCAGGTTGGACATCCACCCAAAGCTCATCCCACATTCCAAGCAGGTGTAGGGCCTGTGTGGATCACCTGGTGCCGCATCAGGATGGAGATCTCACTGAAACTTCCCACATTTCCCACACTTGTATGGCTTTCCCAGTGTGGAGGTGTTGCTTTAGGTGGTCCTTCTGTCTGAAGCTCTTCCCACATTTCCCACACTCGTAGGGCTTTTCACCAGTGTGGATCATCTGGTGCCGGATCAGCTGGAATGACAAACCTTGGTTTGGGGAAAAGACAAGAGGAGAGGGCATTGGGCTGCGGGTTCCACCTTGCCCAAGTTCATCTCAGGAAATCATTGGGCATCTTGTGTCTACAAGAAGCTCAAAAACACGAAGATTGCAACTGAAAATCCTCCAGATCTTCAAAACATAAATCAAAAACGCTGCAAACAGCAAAATTCAGCAAAACCCCCCTCCAAAATACAAAGATTCAGCCCTTGCAAAAAACTACAGCACAAACCTTCTTCAAAATAAATCTGCAAAACACCAAGATTCACCCCTGTGAAAACCGTGGATCCCAATCTTTGGTCACCTGCTGCAGGTGGGGGGCAATGCTCCTGCGGCTGTGGGGAGGCTGCAGATACAGGGAGGGGTGGAACCTCGTGCTGCTTCCTGTTTCTGCTCCCCCTCCTCCTGTGTCCCTACTCTTCCTCACACTCCTCTTCCTCCTACTATTCCTCCCTCTCCTGCACAATCCCACCTTCTCCTCCCACGTGCATCCTTTGACCATTTTGTTCTCCAGCCCTGCTTCCCCTTCCCTTCTCCTGCTGCCCCCAGGCCCAGCACCCCCTGCCGGCTCCCTCTTCCCCCCAAACCCACAGCATCCCAGCGCAGGGGCAGGGATGGAGCTGGGGCAGCTCGGGCTGGGGCAGCGCTGGGCTCTCGGCCGCTCCCGCCCGCACTCGGTCCCCACTGCAGCCGCTCCCGCCACGGCAGCGCGGGGGGGCCCGGCCTTGGCGCTGCCCCCTCCCACCTCCCCAAATTCCCCTCCCGGGGGGCGCTGGGGCCCGGGGGGGCAGGTGGGGTCCAGGTGGGGAACGCTGGGAGCTGCGGCTCTGCCTGGACCCCCATGGAAGGGAGAACAGGAAAGTGTCTTTACAAACAGACGCTGGGAATCCGCTTGGAGACAGGGCCAGGGACGTGTACATAAGGAAGTGACAGCAGAAGCCATCAGGTTCAGAAAATGTTATTAACTGACCACACCAACTGCTGCTCTGCCAAGGTCCTGCTACATTCAGGAACTCCCAGAAGAAGAACAAAGACTGAACAGAGCCATGAATATCGTTAGCTGTACAAAAGTGGGGTGCATATTAAGGGGAGGATGCAGTGGGTGCATTGGCAAGTCTGCACCTCTCAAGTACTTCAGCCAAGTAGAAGAAGCCTCTGTGAAATGTCTGAATGTTCAGGCTAAAAAGCATCTTCCAGTACTTGGGGAAAACAAAGCGCAAAGAGGAGGGAAAAAGGTTAAATATTTGGGACATATATTGACTGAAGGTTTGCGTTGAATTGACCCAGAGAAGGACCAGGGAATCTCAGAAGTAACGTTACCCAGCAATAAAACGGAGCTGAGACAATTCTGAGGACTAATAAGGATTTGCAGGACCTGGATTGAGGATTCTCTGTTCGAGCCAGAACATTTTATAATTTTTTAAATCCAGATAGCCTCAATGTTCTTGTATGGATTCAAGAAACAGCAAAACTTCAGAAAATGAAATAAAACCAAAATGATTGTTGCCCCATCCATGCCTCTTCCAGACTCACAAAAGAAATTTTAATTGTATGCATGTTAAAGTAGATATTATGACTTTTGGCAAATATTAAAACGAAAGCTACATGTATAATGTTGGAAAACTTGCTGTATTAATACAGTTTCTTTTAGTTTTCCCATTAACAAAACTTAGAAATAGTAGTGTGATAAATATATTTTTCTTGGACTACAACATGGTGAGGTAAAAAGCTTTTGTTCATGTAACTAACTCAGAGAATGGTAGAAAAGAAAAGATAATCAGGAAATCCTTCACATTCTTGGATTATGGGACACCAGACCAAAAAAAAAAAAAAAATGGTGGTTTACAGGTTGGGGGGGAATGTGTTTGAACAATGCCTAAAAGACCGATGAATATGCAAGAGGTTGATGCATTTAAGGAAATGCTTTCTGAGTTAGGGTGTGCTCTTGGCTGAAGGCAAAGCATCCTGCTGGTATAACCTTTTGCTTTATTGTTTGTCTCTTATTGCCTTTTATTAAAACTTTAAATATTTACCAGGAAAACGAACCTCTCTTTTTAAAATGTGGATGTTACACAGAGCTATGCCAAAGGGATTCTTGACCAAAAATGTTCAACCAAGGGGCCAGAGTGGCCTCACTGTCTGCAGAATTGTGCAGCCACAGCTTTAATGGGACCTGAGGCTCAAAAACTGAAGGCAGGAGGATCTCCTGTTGTTCAAGTCTGGCACCAAATTAAAGCTTTGATAACCTAAAGAGCCTCTACATGGATGAGCAGTGCTCCGTTATTACAGAATGAAACTTGTTCAGTGGCACAGGAGGATTTAGAATTGAGGGCAGGGGAAGGGTTTAACCCAGCCTCCTGTTTGAACAGCCTGCACAGGGGCTGGGAACAAACCCATGGCTGCATTCAAGGGACAGAGCTCCAGAGCCAGGCTGGGAGAGATTGATGAGACATTGCCTGGCCTGAGGGACAAAATGTGTTTATGGATGGGTCTGCAAGGGCAGGAGAAGGGAAAAGAGTTCCAAGACACGCTCTGATTAAGGAAAGGGAATTAGACCAAGCGCAGGTCACCGCCCGCATGGTCAGCTCAACCGGCGGAGCTGTGTGTGCTTGGAAGAGCCTGGCACTGAAATGCCCTGAGCAGGAAGGCTCAGATATCTGCTGGGGAGAGCAAGGAGGCTAACAGGGGGCAAAAGCAATTCTGATATCTTCAGTAATCACTGATCTCTTATTAAGGTATTTCTAAAACAAATAATTCCAAGATAAGGGATTGTGGAAGCAACAGACTCAGATGGGGAACTCATTTAACAGCAAAGATCCTTCAGGGGGTTATGGCTGCTTTAGGAATACAATGGGACCAACACAAGCCCTGGAACCCCCAGAGCTCAGGTCAGGTAGAAAAAATGAATGGAGAAATAAAGAAACTCATTTGGAAGCTGGTGATAGAAACCAAAATGTCACGGGTACAGCTTTTGCCATTGGCTTTGGCAAGAATAAAAGCCAGACCTAGGGCAGATATTCAATTATCTCCCTTGGAACTGGTGTTTGGAATTCCTTACTCTGGAAATTCTTCACCTAGTTGAGAATAATCCTACTTTTGTATTGTCAGTTAAGTTTGGGCCAGGGATGTGACAATGAATTTTTACTTCCAGGAGAAGTAGAAAAGGTTTGATTTCGTTGGAAATTTTTTGTGTGTATTTGTGCATGGCTCTTAGTGATGGCAAAATTTCCATATGGGTTTTTAGATATTCACCATTAGGTTGCCTTTTGCAAAAGTATAGGAGCTTCAAAGGAGATGCTTTATCTGGATATCTGACTGCAATAGAAATTGGTTAAGCTGCAAAGGGAAACAGCAAATGGAGAATGTTGTGAAAACTTTACTAAAAAAAGTGGGGGGGAATCATCCCTCTCCCCACTCCAACATGTGCTGTCACTGTCTGTTATACAGGGTGTATTAGAGCACTGGGGTGTTTTTGCTAGTCCAGTGAAATCAGCTGGGAATCGAAGTATTTGATGATTTAATTAGAGAAAAGTGGTCAACTGATGAAGCCCTGGATGGAGGGAACGCCCAAAAATGAGGAAAAGATAAACAGACACCACAACAAATCCTACAAATCCATGGACCAGCCACTGGAAAACCTGACAAATTCATATCAGGAGACAGAAAATCCACCCATAATTACAGTCGCATAATTAGGTTAAAAACTAACTATTATTATTATTATTACTATCATTATTATTATTATTATTAGCATTAGCATTATTAGCATTATTGTTTTTAACATTCATACTATTATAATTATTACTGTGATTTTTATTACTATTATTGTTACTACTGCTCTTACCATTATTATGTAATGAAAATTATCAGTCTTTGAAATAATACCCAACCAGACAGCTCCAGCTCCTGACCTTCCTGTCTACCAATCCACTGAAATGAAGACATTTCACCAGGGATTTAATCAGATTATCTATTAACAGAAAGAGGAGTTCGTGTAAAATTCAATGACTCAAACTGCTGTTTCCAAAGAGATGATAACTGAAAAGTGATAAAACAGATAACAAAGGAAACAAGAAAGTAGCTCATGTACCAGTCCAAACAGAGAAAGGATTGGAATGGGACATGTTTTCGGCATTCCTGGCAGACCATGGGTTAAACGAATGCTGTTCCTCCTCTGATGTGCTGCAGCAACTCTCATCTTTTTCCCATTCAGGACACCTTGCTGAGTGCAGCTCATTCAGCAGGTGAGCAAGGGGATGCAGGTGGCAGCCAGGCCTCCTGATCCAGAAATGGCTACAAAAGGACAGGCAATGAGGGCACTGAGAATAATCCCAAAACCAAAGAGGAACCACTAAGAAAAAACAGAATGAATGAGTGAATCTGCTTGGAGATAGAGCCAGGAATTTGTACATGAGAAAGCAATGGGAAAACTCTTTAGTTTCAGAAAATGTTACTAATTGACACAGACTGCTGCACAGCCAAGATTCTGCTCAATTCCTGAATTTCGAGAACGAGAAACACTGAACAGAGCCATGAAAATCGGATGTTAAACTAAAGGAGGGGTGTATATTAAGGAGGACATGCAGCAGGCGGATCGGAAAATCTGAACCTTTCAAGTAGCTTTCCTTTTTTTCGGGAAAGGGAGAGGGAGATGCAGCCGGGAAAATGAGGATCAAAAGGGGGCTGCGTTTTAGAAACCGCATGGCAAATGCCGCATGGCTTCGGCTTTTGTTCATCAATAAAGTCACTTTTACAGGACTCCTCTGTCTCCTTTGTGCACACAAACCCCGGAAAACGTGAATTTTCCCGCACAGCCCCGGGGCCTCTCTCAAACATCCCTTGCCCGCCTCGGGCTCCTGCCAGGGCTCCAGGTGGGTCCCGGCTGCATCCCGGACTCACCCCCAGCTCCCACCGCCCTCAGCTCCCGCTCACCCCGAGCTCCCGCCGGTTCAGGGCAGCAGCGGTTCCTTGGCCCGATGCCCGGGCCGGGCCCAGCACGGGAGCCGCTCCTCAGGCGAGGTTTCCGAGAAACGACGGAGCTGCGGAATGGGAGGGGAGTCCGTGCCGAGGCGAAAATGGCGCCTTTGGCCCCGGGGCCGGGCTTGTCCCCGCTCTGCCCAATCAGCGCGCGAGAACGAGGAGTGACGGCAGAATCAGCCAATCGCAGCGAGGGGCGGGCTGTGCACACGACCCCTCCCTGTCCACGCGCTCCGCCATTATTTGGGAACCTCGCCTGCGGAGCCGCTGCGGCGCTGGGACCGGCCCGGGCAGGAGGCCGATGGAGCTGCTGCTGCCCTGAACCGCCGGGAGCTCGAGGTGAGCGGGAGCTGAAGGCGCTGGGAGCTGGGGTGGCGCCGGGATGGAGCAGGAACCCACCTGCAGTCCTGTCAGGTGTCCGGGCTGGAGCAGGGGCGGCCTGAGAGATGCCCCGAGCCCGTGGAAGCCCCTGCAGGGCCATGGAAGTGGCTCCTGGCGGGACTTGTGAGGCCGTGGGGGATCCCCGCTGGAGCAGCCTGTTCCTGAGGGTCTGTGTCCCGTGGGAAGGACCCCGTACTGGATCAGGACAAGGATTCCTGTCCCTGAGGGGGGGCGGCTGTGACATGACCTGAGTGTGACACCCATCCGCTGTGCCTCTGGGTGGGGAGGGGGGAGGGAATATGGGATAAAGTTATGCTTGGGAAGCAGGGAGAGGTGAGGGGAAGATCTTTCCTTCGGATTTGCCTAACCGATGTTAATTAGGTCCGAATTCTTGGATTTCCTTCTCAGCCTTTTGCAGACCGGGGCTGGAGAGCCCCTGAGCCCAGGGTGAGGGGTCCCCCCGTGCTGAGCTGTGCTGGGGCTGTTTCTGTGCTCAGGGACACTTGGCATGGGCCACGGCACTTGGCCACCAGTGGGGCTTCTGTGCACTCCTCAGGCAGAGTGTAAGTCTTGGTCTAATTCCCTTTCCTTAATCAGAGCGTGTCTTGGAACTCTTTTCCCTTCTCCTGCCCTTGCAGACCCATCCATAAACACATTTTGTCCCTCAGGCCAGGCAATGTCTCATCAGTCTCTCCTGTGCTGGCTCTGGAGCTCTGTCCCTTGAATGCAGCCATGGGTTTGTTCCCAGCCCCTGTGCAGGCTGTTCAAACAGGAGGCTGGGTTAAACCCTTCCCCTGCCCTCAATTCTAAATCCTCCTGTGCCACTGAACAAGTTTCATCCTGTAATCACTGAGCATTGCTCATCCATGTAGAGGCTCTTTTGGTTATCAAAGCTTTAACTTGGTGCCTGACATGAACAACAGGAGATCCTCCTGCCATCAGTTTTTGGGTCTCAGGTCCCATTAAAGTTGTGGCTGCACAATTCTGCAGACAATGAGGCCACTCTCGCCCCTGGTTTAAACATTTTAGCTCAATAATCCCTTTGGCATTGCCCCATGTAACATCGACATTTTTAAAAATGAGGTTCACTTTCCTGGTAAATATTTAAAATTTTAATGATAGACAGTAAGCTACAAACAATAAAGCAAAAGGTTATAACAGCAGGGTGCTTTGCCTTCAGCCAAGTACACACCCTTACTCAGAAAACAAAATGCATGAACCTGTTGCATATTCATAGATCTTCATGCATTATTCAAAAGCATTACCCTCCAACATGTAAATCAATCGTTTTTCCTTCTCTGGGGGTCTGCTGTCCCATAATCCAAGAATGTGAAGGGTTTCCTGATTATCTTTTCTTTTCTACCATTCTGAGTTAGTTATATGAACAAAAGCTTTTTACATTACCATGTTATACTGCAAGAAAAATACATTTATCACCCTGCTATTTTTAAGTTTTGTTAATAGCAAAACTAAAAGAAACTATTCATACAGCAAAGTTTTCCCGCATTATACATGTAGCTTTCATTTTAATATTTGCCAAAAGCCAAAAATATTATAGGTCCTATAACACACATACAATGCAATTTTCTGTGTTTGGAAGAGCCATGGCTGTGTTACCAATCATTTTGGTTTTATTTAATTTTCTGAAGTTTTGCTGTTTCTTGTGTCCATACCACAAAATCGAGACTATCTGGGTTTAAAAAGTCACACAATGTTCTGGCTCGAACAGAAAATCCTCAATCCAAATCTTGCAATTTTGTATTAATCCTCAGACTTCTTGCAACTCCATTTAGTCCTGGATTACTTCTGAGATTCCCTGGTGTCTCTCTGGGTCAATACCCCACAAAATTCAGGCAAAATATGTCCCAAGTATTTAACCGTTTTCTTCATCATTTGCACTCTTTTTTCAAATGCTAAAATATGCTTTTTAGCCTGAACATTCAGCCATTTCACAGAGGCTTCTACTACCACTTCTTGTCCTCCTGATTGGAGCAAGTCACCCACATCCTGCATTAACCCAGTCCCTGGGGTGGGGTAAATTCTTGTGATATTTTCTGCAAGGCTTGCCCCAATAAGGCTGGTGCTTCCGTGCATCCCTGCAGAAGGACCGTCCATGTCTTTACCATTTTCCCTTCTGCCTCTTGTTCCCACTCCAAGGCAAAATACAGTTTAGCATCCTGTGTGAGTGGGCATCCCCAGAAAGCATCTTTGACATCAAGTACTGAATGGTGTCAGTGTGAGGAGGGAACCTGGTTCAAGATGCTGTAAGGATCTGAGACTGTGGGGTGCCTGGGTTTAATAATCTCATTTATTATTCTTAGGTCCTGCACCATTCTATCGATTCCATCTGATTTCTTGACTGGCAGGATAGGAGCATTGTAGGGAGAGATCCCTGGCTCCAAAAGCCCTGCCTTTAGCAGGGACTCAATAAGAGGCTGTGAGCCCTTCCTTCCCTCCCTTGGAATAGGGTATTGCTTTTAGACACCACTTGTCCTGGTTGCTTCACAGTCCTTTGGAGAGGCTCCATATCTAATTTTCCCTATTTTCCTGGAGCTGCCCAACCTTTAGCATGCACTTCAGCATAGGCCTTGCCAGACAAAGGCACAACTCTCTATAACTTTTACAGTATTAATTTGTATTCCCAAATTAGTAATCAAATCCCTTCTCAGTAAATTACAATCAGAATTAGGAAGAAATAAAAGCTCCTGCCATTCAAACACATCCCCCACATCTTCTAACACTGGTTGAATAAAACACACCAGCTCATCTTTCCCACTTATCCCCTGAATACTGCTGTCTAAATCCCTTCTGGATTTCCCTTATTGCCGCCCTTGGTGTCCATGTCCTTGATTACCTCTGGGAGAATGTGCAAACTCCCTCAACATGCTCCCAAGGGACCCTTCAGAGATATTTTGGGATCATCATCCCTTTTGCTGGGAGCCCTTCCTGGCTTTCCCTTTCTCCCCTCCATGGGTGCCCTGCCATGTTTAGTCCCCGAAGATCCCACTGCACTCACTGATGAGATTTTCAGAGCTCTCTGGCTGCCGACTCTTCCCAGCCCCCTGATGTGTCCCTCGTCTGTCTCCTGGTCACTCTCGGGTCCCCAATCCATGCCCGGTGCCGCCGCCCCAAGGGAGCCGATCACCCAAACTGGGTGAGGCACCTTCAGCTCCACTCGCTGCCCCCGCCCCGGACGGGGAAGGAATTCGGCCGAGCCCCAAGGTGTGTGGAAAACTTCACATCACCAGAGGATTCTGTGCACAGAGAAGACAGAGGAGTCCTGTAAAAGTAATTTCATTGACAGAGGAAGGGGGAGAGGCCATGGGCCATTTGCCATGGGGTCTGTGCAGTTGCCAAGGCCGGGCCCCCCCGCGCTGCCGTGGCGGGAGCGGCTGCAGTGGGGACCGAGTGCGGGCGGGAGCGGCCGAGAGCCCAGCGCTGCCCCAGCCCGAGCTGCCCCAGCTCCATCCCTGCCCCTGCGCTGGGATGCTGTGGGTTTGGGGGGAAGAGGGAGCCGGCAGGGGGTGCTGGGCCTGGGGGCAGCAGGAGAAGGGAAGGAGAAGCAGGGCTGGAGAACAAAATGGTGAAATGATGCAGGTGGGAGGAGAAGGTGGGATTGTGCAGGAGGAGGAGGAATAGAAGGAGGAAGAAGAAAGTGAGGAAGAACAGGGACACAGGCGGAGGAGCAGAAACGGGACGCAGTGCAAGGTTTCAGCCCTCCCTGTATCTGCAGACTCCTACCAGCCCCAGAGTCGTTTCCTCTCCCACTGGCACAAGATGACGGGAGGAGGATCAACAATTTTCATACGGATGAATTTTGGTGTTTCTGAGCTTTATTGGGCTACATGTTGGCGTTTTGGTTTTATTTGCTGGGCGTGCATCTTTATATTTTGGAGGGGATTTTGGCTCAGTTTTGCTCTTCGGGTAGTTTTTGATTTGTGTACTGATGTTTAAGAACTTCTGATCTGCATCTTGATGTTTTGGCGGTTCTAACAGACACAAGATGCCGAATGACTTCCTGAGATGAACTTGCGCAAGGAGGAACTCCCAGCCCAAGGCATTTTCTTCTTGTTTTTTCCCAAACCAGGATTTTGCATTCCCACGGAGTGGGTGGATGGACGAGGAGGAAAAGCCCCAGAGATCCCTCAGGAGGAGGGGCTGCAAACCCAGCCCAGGGATCTGCGAGGAGGAAAGACCCTCCCTGAGCCGGGAAGGCGGCCGGAGATGCAGGCAGAGCTCAGAGCTGGTGGAGAAGCCTCATGGAGGGAGAAGCCCCACAAGTGCTTGGAATGTGGGAAAAATTTCATTTCAAGCTCCAAGTTGATCCGGCACCAGAGGATCCACACTGGGGAACGGCCCTATGAGTGTGGGGAATGTGGGAAGGGATTCAGAGAGAGCTCCGACCTGATGCGGCCCCAGAAGATCCATACTGGGGAAAAGCCCTATGGATGTGGGAAATGTGGAAAGAGCTTCAGCACCCTCTCCAATCTGTTACGACACCAGGTGATCCACACAGGGGAACGGCCCTACACCTGCTTGGAATGTGGGAAGAGCTTTGGGCAGAGCTCCAACCTGAGAGCACACCAGCGCATCCACACTGGGGAGAGGCCCTACAAGTGTCCTGTGTGTGGGAAGAGGTTTCAGACCAGCTCCAATCTCCTCCTACATGAGCGGATTCACACAGAGGAGAGGCCCTTCCGCTGCCCCGACTGCGGGAAGGGATTCAAGCACAACTCCCACCTCACTCTCCACCGGCGCATCCACACTGGGGAGAGGCCCTACGAGTGTCCTGAGTGTGGGAAGAGCTTCTCAGACAGCTCAACCCTGACCCGACACCAACGGAGGCTCCACTAAGGGAAGCCCTGTGAGTGCCCCGAGTGTGGGAAGAGCTTCGTGCTCTGCTCCAGCTCCATCCCCCATGGGAGGATCGGTGTTGGATGATTCCCAGTGATCTCCGTTGGGCAGAGCCCTGGTGATCCGTGGTCCTGGTGATCCCTGTTGGGTGGGGGGGAAGGGGTTGGAGAGATTTCTCTTCCTTCTCCTTGTCCCGCTGTGATTTGGTTGGTAATAAATTCCCTCCCTGTGCCCAGGCTGGGTCTGTTGTTCCCGTTCGGTGCTCGGGGCGGGATCTCTCCTGCTCCTTCTCTCCACTCCCGGGCCTCTCCTCAGCCAATCAGACAATGCGATGAAGAAGATTCAGCCAATCAGGGAGAGCAGCTCTGATGACTCACCGGTTGCCGGGCAGACCCGCAGCACCCAGTGTTCCCCACCTGGACCCCGCCCTCCCCGCCCAACCACGATCCCCCCGCGGGGTCCCCCAAGTCCCTCCCCAGTCCCATCCCACAATAAACGGGACTGGGTCTAACTGGGAAGCTTTTTTGGGAACACTGGGAGCAGCTGGGCTTGGGCAGAGCGACAGCGGTGCTGGGGGGGACAGCCAACCTCCTGCGAAATCAGCACAGGGACAGATCGGGGTGTCCTGGCTGAGTTTCAGGCCACGGGGAGAAGCTGCAGCCACTTCTCATTCAGGAGCTCTGTGGGCCGAGAAAAGGGGTGACACTGAGCTGGGGGCCCCAGGGGTAGGACACGTACTCTGGGATCCCCCCTCACCTTCGTGTGCAGGTAGAAGCCCCAGCGCCAGGAAAACAAAGCCCAGCACCCATCAGCACCTTGCTGTGGGCAGTGTTCAGCAGCAACTCTAGGAATCCAAAGGGCAGGACCCCCCCAAAACCTCTCACAGACACCCCAAGCTCCTCCAAGCACCCTCCCATTCACTCCCTGCCCACCTAGGAAGTTCAAAAGCTCTTCCCAGTCCCTTCCCGGCCCCACCAGAACTCATCAAAACCCTCCCAGTCTTTTTAATTGCACAACCAGTCCAACTGAAAACCGTGGTAGAACCTCCAGAGCCCCATCCCAGCCTCCCCAGCATCCTTCAAACCCCCTCTCAGCCCTTCAAGACCACCAAACCCCTCTCCCAGTTTAAACCAGGCGATCTCCAACTCCCTCCCATTTACTCCCAGCCCCCCAGTACCTCCCCATTCCCCCTGCACTGTGGAGTCCAGGCTGTGCCCCAGTGCTGGCTCAGGGGGTGCTCCAGGCTGACGTGCTCCACCTGGCACCTGGAGGTGACCCCACACTGGCAGGGGGTGTCCAGCAGCACCAGGAGCTTGTAAAAATCCAGTCCCCACTGGGCACCAGGTCAGTGGCCACCACATGCCCTGAGAGCTCCTGTTGGCCCTGGAACCACCTCAGCTGGGTCTCAGCAGGGTAGAAATCCATCATAGCCAGCAGCTGGGGCTGGGCTGGAAGCTCAAGGGCCACAGGGAGATGGACATGCTGGAGGGCATTGGGAGAGAGTGAAGACACACTGGGATCAGCTGGGGGGAACTGGAAGAGATGGGAGAGGGAAAGTGTGACACTGAGAGGGACTGGGAATGAAATTGGAGAGAGTGGGGGAACACTGGGAGAGAGTGGAGTGGATTGGGGTAATGGGAGAGGGTGGAGGTTTGGGATTGGAGTGAAAAGGACTTGGAATGGACTGAGAGGGACGGGAAGGGATTGGGGGGTCACTGGAAGAGAGGGTGGAGGTCTGGAAGTGGAGTTAGAAGGACTGAGAGTGGACGGGAAATGGAATGGCTGTGGACAGAGGAATTAGGAGAGACTCTGGTGACACTGGGAGGGACTGTGAGAACCATAGGAGAGAATGGGATGGACTGGGAGAGCCACGAGTGTCAACTTGGGGTGAGGGGGCAGGAGGCCACAGGGATGTGAGCTTAGTTTGAGAGAGGATTTTAAAGAGGACACTCTGGAGTGGGTGTTGTCTCCTCTGCACTGTTCCCATAATCCCTTTCCATCAATAGGAAATTACTATTAATAGAGAAAAGTGAAAAAACTCCAACAGTTTATTAAAAAAAAAGTAAGCCCACAAGGCAAGGAAAATAAAAAGGAAATAACTGCTAGATATTAAATTGTCAGACCTTACCCCCCACACACACCTGGGACAAAAGACCCAAAATGCCAGAGAAAAGAGAAATCCCCGCTCACCACACACCGTACAGGTGGCACCGGTTTCTCCCCCAGGGTAAAAACCACCCAGGGGCGATCCCGAAGGAGATGAAAGCCCGGGGCTCTGCCACCCTTGAGCTCCTCCCCAGCCGGGCTCTGCGGGCACGGTCCCGGCAGGAGAAGCAGCGGCGCTGAAGCCTCGGGCTGTTTTCTCTCCCGGCTCAGCCCGGCTCACAGCGGCTTTGGGCTGCAGCAGCCCCGCTCTGCTCCTGCCGGCGCGGAGCCCCGGGCTGCAGACAGAGCAGCTGCTCAGTTCAACTGCAGGGACACAAAGGCTCGACACTGCTGCAGCCTCACCCGAGCCAAAGAAAGAGAAAAAAAAATCTTTTGTCTGCAAGCATCAAAAACGATCTTCCACCGCTATTCGGGTTGGTTCAGCCAAACAAAAAAAAAACCTTGGTGTAAAGCCGTGGGAAAACCTTTGAAGTCATGGGGAGCAAAAGGCTCACTCCCAAGATCCCCCTGTCCAGTTATGCAGATTGTCACTATAAAGTTCTCAGTTCTTTGTCACTATTGGTTACTTTTCACTGCAGAAATTATAACATTGTTAATCGCTCTTTCCCGTTGGATCTCTCGCTCAGACCTTGCCTTAATCCCTCCCTGCAGCCAAGTGTATAAATATTCCTGATGTATACTGGACCCTGCTTTTTTCCTGTTCGTTCCTGGTACAGTGCACGCCTTCCTGTGTGTTGTTTTCACCTCATTAAAGTTCTTCTTCTGAACAAAGGGTTCAAAGCTGTCTCTCTCCATAAAAGTTGCCAGAGCCATTTCCCAGGAAGCCACCAGTCAGACTGTCCGGGCTGGGACCGGGGGGTTTTGATCTGAGCCAAAACCCACGGTGCACAGAGAGAGCCACGGAAAACCCGAGCAGCGAGGCTTCAAAACGCCCGCACAGAGAACAAGGAGCCTCTCCCTGCCCCGGCCCCACACACATCCTGTCCTGGGCTCCAGGGGTTTAGATACAAAAACCATTCCTTGGGCACAAAGCAGAGGATCATGGAATGTACCATCACAGTAACTCACTCCAAGAGAATCGTGTATACAATAATCACATGTATCTATCCATCTATAAAAGCAGGTACTGAACTCTGGATCCAGCAATGTGCATGTAGGACAGGAGTGGAGAGGCTGAAGGGACACCAGGGGAGATGTGGAATGCACGGACAGAGCAAACCCTCCAAGGGCTTTAACCTGATTCACAGATTTTTCATGTTTCTAGAGCTTTGACTGCCGGATTTGAATGAACTGAGATCTCACCATGAAAAGCAGAGCAGTCTGGAACCAGGCACTGCTGCTGGAGTCAAAGTCGGGACTTGTCACATCTCAGATTTGAAAATATATTGAATAAAAAACTCCATCACCCACAACCTTCCCAGCCCATCCCTCCTCGCACATTACAGAACACGGGAGATCTCATTCTAAAGGGCAAAGCATAAAGTAAAACGAACATTGAAAATGTTCCCTGATAAAAAGTCAGGTTGAGAAAATACAAAATAATGAAGTGTGTCTAGATAAACCGGCTGTAATTTCTCAGGTATTTGGCTCAGTGTCAGCTCAGAGCCGGGCTCTGTCTCCCAGGTGCCCAAGTCCCCGGGCCAGCTCTGAGCAGCCCCTCCCGCCTTTCCAGCCCGGCTTTCCCCGGCTCTGCCCCGGGCAGGCACTCGGTGTTTCCGTGGTGCCCCTGCCCCGCTCAGCTCCCCGTGCCCTGCAAAGGCGCCCAGGCTGCTCTCGGTGCCCCTGGGTGTCCCTGAGCGAGGCAGTGACGAGCCCCGGGGCCCAGGCACAGCCCTGAGGGACACCCCTCGTCCCCGGCCTCCCGCGGGACACGGAGCCACTGCCCACAAGGCCCTGGCACGTCCGGCCGGCCAATTCCTGCTGCCCCGGCCAGCCCGGGCTGCAGCCCCAGGGCTCTGCAGGGCGGGGCTGGGGCTGTCGCTGGCACCGTGGCCAAAGCCTCCCGGGGCTCTGGGCACGGCAGGGGCTACAAGGCCACGAGTCCGGGGCTGCTCCGTGCCGCTTCCAGGCTGTCCCTCTGCTGTTGGGTGCCGGGTGTGGCCCTTGGTGACACGGGTCTGTGTCAGGGCCCTCAGTGATGCAGGACATTGTGGTGCTGTCATGAATGAGAGTGTTTGAGATCGCTTAAAAATCAGTGGCAAGGGCATGAGAAAAAGTCAGATGTAATATTAAGCAACAAAGCACAACAGGTTCGCTGGCAAGATTCACTCTACTGCCTACAGGAGAGCTAAGGCACAACAAGGGAAAACAAGCAACAACAAAATCAAACAAAATCCAGGCAACCAAAACAGAAATGGACTGAGAACTCTCTAGGGGAGTGTGGGTGGCTGTGTGCTGTGTTCAGGTGCATGGGACAAAAGACGGTTTGGGGAAGGATTAAAAGGAGCATGGCCTAAAAATTAAACAACACTCAGCAGCACTTTAACTTCTATCTTAATTTATAACTTAACTAATACCTTAGCCCTAGAAAGTCAACAGAGGAACAATACTGAACTTACACCTAACTTAACTTATAACTTCACCTTAACAATTCAACAGAGGAATAACACTTAAGAGTATTTAACCTAACTTATAGCTAAAACTTCCAAAAGTTACTCAGCAAATTAACAGAAAATCAACACTTAGCTTATGACTTACATTTAACAACTTAGCAAAAGATCAACACTTAGCAGCATTTAGATAAGTTCATAACTATAACTGAACCTTCCTTACAGGCCTGAGATATCCAAGGTACTCCCATACCTAGAAAAGCTGTATTTCTCCCAGATTTGCTATAGCATATGTGCAGTGGCATGCACACAGAGACAGGAACAGTCAGTGCAAGCAAGGTACCCATAAAAAATTCCCCTCAGAGCTCAGTGAAATCCTCCCTTCAGATGTTTTTGCATCTCCTGCTGGCCGAAGGATCGGGCCTTGAGGAGTGAGGGGATGGGCCCAGGACACGTCGTGTTCCGGCGATCCTCCAGGCACAGCAAAGCCGAGGGTTTGCTGGCTCTGAGAGGCCCCTCAGAGGGACACTGCTGGTCACAGCCCACGGTGGCCCAGAAAAAATCAAAGGTCTTCTTTTGGATTTCTGTTGATGGGGTCACAAGAGAGTGAGCTCCAGTCATAATGATGTTTCATCTCAGTCACAGTTTGGCTTGGCACTTTCTCTAGAAGTGGGGGAATGCATCACCACACTGGGATGTCAGGGGTGCCCATGGCCTGGGTGACACTGGCCCAATGACAGGCACCCACCAAAGCCACTCTGGCTCTACTCCTCTCCAGCTGCAATAGAGGAGAGAAAATTTAACCAAGAGATCCTGGGTCAGGTTAAGATGGGGAGAGATCCTCACCAAACAGCAAAACAGGAACAATAGACCCAGCCTGGGCACAGGGAGGGAATTTATTACCAACCAAATCACACCAGGACAAGAAGAAGGGAGAGAAATCTCTGCAACACCCTCCCCCCACCCAACAGGGATTACAAGGACCACGGATCACCAGGGCTCTGCCCAACAGGGGTCACTGGGGATCATCCAACACCGATCCTCCCATGGGGGATGGAGCTGGAGCAGAGCATGAAGCTCTTCCCACACTCGGGGCACTCACTGGGCTTCCTTTAGTGGTGCCTCCGTTGGTGTCGGGTCAAGTTAGAGCTCCTGGAGAAGCTCTTCCCACACTCGGGACACTCGTAGGGCCTCTCCCCTGTGTGGATGCGCCGGTGGACAGTGAGGGTGTCGTTGCGCTTGAATCCCTTCCTGCAGTCGGGGCAGCGGAAGGGCCTCTCCTCTGTGTGAATCCGCTCATGTAGGAGGAGATTGGAGCTGGTCTGAAACCTCTTCCCACACACAGGACACTCATAGGGCCTCTCCCCAGTGTGGATGAGCTGGTGGCTTCTCAGGTGAGAGCTCTGCCCAAAGCTCTTCCCACATTCCAAGCAGGTGTAGGGCCGGTCCCCTGTGTGGACCACCTGGTGCCGCAACAGTTTGGAGAGGTTGCTGAAGCTCTTCCCACATCTCCCACACTCATAGGGCTTCTCCCCAGTGTGGACCATCTGGTGCCGGATCAGCTGGGAGCTCCATCTGAAACCCTTCCCACATTCCAAGCACTTGTGGGGCTTCTCCCCTCCATGAGGCTTCTCCACCAGCTCTGAGCTCTGCCTGCATCTCCGGCCGCCTTCCCGGCTCAGGGAGGGTCTTTCCTCCTCGCAGCTCCCTGGGCTGGGTTTGCAGCTCCTCCTCCTGAGGGATCTCCGGGACTTTTCCTCCTCCTCCATCCACCCACGCCTCGGGAATGAAAAATCCTGGTATGGGAAAGAAACAGGAAGAAAACGCCTTGGCCTGGGGGTTCCTCCTTGCCCAAGTTCATCTCAGGAAATCATTGGGCAACTCGTGTCTGTAAGAACCTCACAAAAAGCAACGTTCAGGCCAAATATCTACCAAATGTCGGGACACAGATAAAAAAAAATCCCCAAACAACCAGAGTCAGCCAAAACCTCCTGCAAAATAGTAAAGATTGACGCCCCATAAGAAACCAAAGCACCTACATTTAGCGCAATGAAGCTTAGAAACATCAAGATTCACCTGTGTGAATATTATGGATCCCTCTCTGCAGTCACCTGTCTCATGTGGGGAGGGACATGCTCCTGGGGATTGGGAGAGCTGCAGATACAGGGAGGGGTGGAACCTTGTGCTGCTTCCTGTTTCTGCTCCTCCTCCTCCTTGTTCTGTGTCCCCACTTCTCCTCAATCCTCTTCGTCCAACTATTCCTCCTTCTCCTGCACAATCCCACCTTCTCCTCCCATGTGCATCGTTTGACCATTTTTTTCTCCAACTCTGCTTCTCCTTCCCTTCTCCTGCTGCCCCCAGGCCCAGCACCCCCTGCCGGCTCCCTCTTCCCCCCAAACCCACAGCATCCCAGCGCAGGGGCAGGGATGGAGCTGGGGCAGCTCGGGCTGGGGCAGCGCTGGGCTCTCGGCCGCTCCCGCCCGCACTCGGTCCCCACTGCAGCCGCTCCCGCCACGGCAGCGCGGGGGGGCCCGGCCTTGGCAACTGCACAGACCCCATGGCAAATGGCCCATGGCCTCTGCCCCTTCTTCTGTCAATGAAATTACTTTCACAGGACTCCTCTGTCTTCTCTGTGCACAGAACCCTCTGGTGATGTGAAGTTTTCCACACACCTTGGGGCTCGGCCGGAATTCCTTCCCCCGTCCGGGGCGGGGGCAGCGAGTGGAGCTGAAGGTGCCTCACCCAGTTTGGGTGATCGGCTCCCTTGGGGGGCGGCGGCACCGGGCATGGATTGGGGACCCGAGAGTGACCAGGAGACAGACGAGGGACACATCAGGGGGCTGGGAAGAGTCGGCAGCCAGAGAGCTCTGAAAATCTCATCAGTGAGTGCAGTGGGATCTTCGGGGACTAAACATGGCAGGGCACCCATGGAGGGGAGAAAGGGAAAGCCAGGAAGGGCTCCCAGCAAAAGGGATGATGATCCCAAAATATCTCTGAAGGGTCCCTTGGGAGCATGTTGAGGGAGTTTGCACATTCTCCCAGAGGTAATCAAGGACAGGGACACCTAAAGGGGCAATAAGGGAAATCCAGAAGGGATTTAGACAGCAGTATTCAGGGGATAAGTGCGAAAGATGAGCTGGTGTGCTTTATTCCACCACTGTTAGAAGATGTGGGGGAATGGTTTGAAATGAAGAAGCTTTTCTTTATTCCTAATTGTGATTGTAATTTACTGAGATAGGATTTGGTGGCTAATTTAGGAATGCAAAGTAATACTGTAAAGGTGATACAGGGTTGTGCCTTTGTCTGGCAAATTTCTGGCAAGGCTGAAGTGAACCCAGAAGGTTGGGCAGCTCCAGGAAAATAGGGGAAATTCGATATGGAGCCTCTCCAAAGGACTTTGAAGCAACCAGGACAAGTGGTATCTAAAAGCAATACCCTATTCCAAGGGAGGGAAAGAAGGGCTCACAGCCTGTTATTGAGTCCCTGCTAAAGGCAGGGCTTTTGGAGCCAGGGATCTCTCCCTACAATGCTCCTATCCTGCCAGCCAAGAAATCAGATGGAATTGACAGAATGGTGCAGGACCTAAGAATAATAAATGAGATCATTAAACCCAGGCACCCCACAGTCTCAGATCCTTACACCATCTTGAACCAGGTTCCCTCCTCACACTGTCACCATTCAGTACTTGATGTCAAAGATGCTTTCTGGGGATGCCCACTCACACAGGATGCTAAACTGTATTTTGCCTTGGAGTGGGAACAAGAGGCAGAAGGGAAAATGTTAAAGACATGGATGGTCCTTCTGCAGGGATGCACCAGCCTTATTGGGGCAAGCCTTGCAGAAAATATCACAAGAACTTCCCCCACCCCAGGGATTGGGTTAGTGCAGGATGTGGATGACTGGCTCCAATCAACAGGGACAAGAAGAGGTAGAAGAAGCCTCTGTGAAATGGCTGAATGTTCAGGCTAAAAACCATCTGTGAGTATTTGAAATAAAAGCACAAATGCTCAAGAAAAAGGTTAAATATTTGGGACATATTTTGACTGAATTTTGTGGTGGTGTATTGACTCAGAGAAGGACCAGGAAATCTAAGAAATAGCGTTACTCAGGACTAAAATGGAGCTGTGGCAATTCTGAGGATTAATAGGGAATTGCAGGACCAGGATTGAGGATTCCCTCTTCAAGCCAGAACACTCTAAACCCAGATAGCCTCAATGTTGTGGTATGGACATGAGAAACAGCAAGACTTACGAAAATGAAATAAAAACACAATTACTGTTGCCCTAGGCATAGCTTTTTCAGATTCAGAAAAGAAATCTGAATTGTATGTTTGTTATAGTACATATTATATTATTGCATTTTTGAAAATATTAAAATGAATGCTATATGTATAATGTTGGAAAACTTTTCTGTATGAATATAGCTTCTTTTAGTTTTCTTACTAACAAAGCTTAACAATAGCAGTGTAATAAATACATTTTTACTGGACTATAACGTGATGGTGTAAAAAGCTTTTGTTCATGCAACTAACTCAGACAATGGTAGAATAGAAAAGAGAATAAGGAAATTCTTCACATTCTTGGATTACGGACACCAGACCCCCAGGGATGGAAAAAACATTGAATAACAAGTCTGGAGTGACTTTTTAATAATTCATGAAGATCTATGAATATGGAACAGACTGATGCATTTAAGGAAGTGTTTCTGAGTTAGGGTGTGCTCTTGTCTGAAGGCCAAGCACTCTGCTGTTATCACATTTTGCTTTATTGTTTATCTCTTATTGTCAATTATTAAACCTTTTAAAATTAACCAGGATAGTGAACCTGGTCTTTCAAAAAAAGGATACTACACAGGGCCATGCCAAAGCAATTCTCGTGCTAAAATGTTTAACCTAGGGGCCAGAGTGGCCTCATTGTCTGCAGCATTGTGCAGCCATAGCCTTAATGGGAACTGAGCTCCAAAAACTGATGGCAGGAGGATCTCCTGTTGTTCAACTCTGGCACCAAGTGAAAGCTCTGATAACCAAAAGAGCTACTCCAGGGATGAGCAGTGCTCAGTGATTACAGAATGAAACTTGTTCAGTGGCACAGGAGGATTTAGAATTGAGGACAGGGGAAGGGTTTAACCCAGCCTCCTGTTTGAACAGCCTGCACAGGGGCTGGCAACAAACCCATGGCTGCATTCAAGGGACAGAGCTCCAGAGCCAGCACAGGAGAGACTGATGAGACATTCCCTGGCCTGAGGGACAAAATGTGTTCATAGATGGGTCTGCAAGGGCAGGAGAAGGGAAAAAAGTTTCAAGACATGCTGTGATTAAGGAAAGGGAATTAGAGCAAGACTTACACTCTGCCTGAGGAGTGCACAGAAGCCCCACTGGTGGCCAAGTGCCGTGGCCCATGCCAAGTGTCCCTGAGCACAGAAACAGCCCCAGCACAGCTCAGCACGGGGGGACCCCTCACCCTGGGCTCAGGGGCTCTCCAGCCCCGGTCTGGAAAAGGCTGAGAAGGAAATCCAGGAGTTAGGACCTAATTAACATCAGTTAGCCAACTCCTAAGGAAAGATCTTCCCCCCACCTCTCCCTGCTTCCCAGGCTTAACTTTATCCCATATTCCCTCCCCACTCCCCACCCAGAGGCACAGGGGATGGGTGTCACAGTCAGGTCATGTCACAGCCGCCCCCCTCAGGGACAGGAATCCTTGTCCTGATCCAGTCCGGGGTCCCTCCCACGGGACACAGCCCCTCAGGAACAGGCTGCTCCAGCGGGGATCCCCCACGGCCTCACAAGTCCCGCCAGGAGCCACTTCCATGGCCCTGCAGGGGCTTCCACGGGCTCGGGGCCTCTCTCAGGCCGCCCCTGCTCCAGCCCGGACACCTGACAGGACTGCAGGTGGGTTCCTGCTCCATCCCGGCCTCAGCCCCAGCTCCCAGCGCCATCAGCTCCCGCTCACCCCGAGCTCCCGGCGGTTCAGGACAGCAGCGGCTCCTTCGGTCTCAGCCCAGTCCGGGCTCAGCGCCGCGGCCGCTCCTCAGGCGAGGTTTCCAAATAATGGCGGAGCGCGTGGACAGGGAGGGGTCGTGTGCACAGCCCGCCCCTCGCTGTGATTGGCTGATTTTGCCGTCACTCCTCATTCTCGCGCGCTGATTGGGCAGAGCGGGGACAAGCCCGGCCCCGGGGCCAAAGGCGCCATTTTCCCCTCGACACAGACTCCCCTCCCTTTCCCCGGTCTCCGCCATTTCTCGCAAACTTCGCCTGAGGAGCGGCTCGCGCCCTGGGCCCGGCCCGGGCATCGGGCCAAGGAACCGCTGCTGCCCTGAACCGGCGGGAGCTCGGGGTGAGCGGGAGCTGAGGGCGGTGGGAGCTGGGGGTGAGTCTGGGATGGAGCCGGGACTCACCTGGAGCCCGGCAGGGCCCCGGGCCGGGCAAGGGATGTTTGAGAGAGGCCCCGGGGCTGTGCGGGAAAATTCACGTTTTCAGGGGTTTGTGTGCACAAAGGAGACAGAGGAGTCCCGTAAAAGTGACTTTATTGATGAACAAAGGAAGAGGCTGCGGCATTTTCCATGCGGCCTCTAAAACGCAGCCTCTTTTTTTATCCTCATTTTCCCGGCTGCATCTCCCTCTCCCTCTCCTTTTGCCAAGGTTCAGACTTCCCGATCCGCCTGCTGCATGTCCGCCTTAATATACCCCCCTCCTTTATTATAACATCCGATATTCCCGGCTGCGTTTAGTGTTTCTCCTCCTCCAAGTTCAGGAATTGAGCAGGATCTTGGCAGAGCAGCAGTTTGTGTTCAATTAGTAACATTTTCTGAAACTGAAGGTTTCTCCCATTGCATTCTGATGTACAAATACCTGACTCTATCTCCCAGCAGATTCACTCATTGACTCTGTTTTTTCTTCCTGGTTCCTCTTTGGTTTTGGGATTATTCTCAGTGCCCTCACTCCCTGTCCTTTTGTAGCCGTTTCTGGATCAGGCCTGGCTGCCACCTGCATCCCCTTGCTCACCTGCTGAATGAGCTGCACTCAGCAAGGTGTCGAGCATGGGAAAAAGATGAGAGTTGCTGCAGCACATCAGAGGAGGAAAAGCATTTTTATAAGTCATGGTCTGCCAGGGAACCACAAAAACGTGTTCCATTCCCATCCTTTCCCTGTTTGGACTGGTACATGATCTACTTTCTTGTTTCCTTTGTCACCTGTTTCACAACTTTTCAGTTATCTCTTTGGAAACAGCAGTTTCAGTCATTTAATTTTCCATAAATTCCTCCTCCTTCTGTTAATAGGTAATCTGATCCCATCCCATGGTGAAATGTCTCCTTCTTCATTTCCCTGGATTGGTCAGCAGGAAGGTCAGGTGCTGGAGGTGGTCAATTGTTATTTTGAGGACTGATAATATATTCTTTAGTATGTTATAATAATAGGAGTAATAATAATAACAATAACAACAACTACAACAACAATCATAATAGTATGAGTATTAATGATAATAGTAATAATGATAATAATGTTTAGTTTTTAATCTAAATATGGTACTCAAAGTATTGGTGAATTTTCTTTCTCCTCATATGAATTCATTAAGGTTCACAGGGGCTGGTCCATGGATTTGTAGGGCTTTTTTCTGGTTTCTGTTCATCTTTTCCCCATTTTTGAGCACTCCCTCCAGCCAGGGCTGCATCAATTGACCACTTTTCTCTAATTAAATCATCAAATATTTGATCCCATCTGATTTCTCTGGACTAGCAAAAACACCCCAGAGCTCTAATACATCCTGTATAACAGACAGTGACAGCACATGTTGGAGTGGGGAGAGAGATGATTCCCCCCCACACTTTTTAAAGTAAAATTTTCAGAATGTTCTCCATTTGCTGTTTCCCTTTGCAGCTTAACCAATTTCTGTTGCAGTCAGATATCCTCACTATGGGCTCTGCCTTTAGCTGTGCAAATTCCATCTGTGCAAGCAGGCAGAGCTTGGGGTGAGGGTCAGAGGGAATCAGCCCAATTCCTCCCCCAGGCAAGAAGACCCTGGTACATGGTCCACACTTTGCCCCAGCAGAGTTAATTTACATTTCTAAAGCTCCTTTCCTGGCTCCTCTTAACAATATTCTATTAACATTTTATCTGTTAAAGTGTCACCTTTAAAGCTCTTCCAGTTTTGCAAAGTCCATCCTAAAGGGGACACATTGAAAACCCCATACCCAAATTTTGCCATCGCTAAGAATAACCCACGTATATATACAAAAAATTCCAATGCAAATGGTCAAACGCTGCACGTGGGAGGAAAAGTTGGGAGTGTCCAGGAGAAGGAGGAATAGTAGGAGGAAAAGGAGTGTGATGAAGCATAGGGACACAGGAGGAAGAGGAGCAGAAACAGGAAGGAGCACAAGGTTCCAGCCTTCCCTCTATCTGCAGCCTCTCCCCAGCCCCAGGAGTGTTGTCCCCATCACATGCAGCAGGTGACCAGAGAGAGGGATCCATGATTTTCACAGGGGTGAATTTTGGTGTTTCTGAGCTTTTTTGGGATAAATGTTGGTGTTTTTGGTTTTTGCAGGGGCTGAATATTTATATTTTGGAGGGAGTTTTGGCCAAATCTGTGTGTTTGGTGGGTTTTTCATCTGTGTTGTGATGTTTGGAGCATTTTTGGACTGAATCTTGGTGTTTTGGAGGTTCTTACAGACACAAGGTGCCCAATGTATTCCTGATATGAACTTGGGCAAGGAGGAACCCCCAGCCAAAGGCCCTCTCCTCTTGTTTTTTCCCCCAAACCAGGATTTTTCATTCCCGAGGCACAGGTGGATGCAGGAGAAGGAAATGTCCCACAGATGCCTCCCAAGGAGGGGCTGCAAACCCAGCCCAGGGAGCTGCGAGGAGGAAAGACCCTCCCTGAGCCGGGAAGGCGGCCGGAGATGCAGGCAGAGCACAGAGCTGGTGGAGAAGCCTCATGGAGGGGAGAAGCCCCACAAGTGCTTGGAATGTGGGAAGGGTTTCAGATGGAGCTCCAGCCTGATCCGGCACCAGAGGATCCACACTGGGGAACGGCCCTATGGGTGTGGGAAATGTGGGAAGAGCTTCAGTGAGATCTCCATCCTGTTGCGGCACCAGGTTGTCCACACACGGGAGCGGCCCTACACCTGCTTGGAATGTGGGAAGATCTTTGGGTGGATGTCCACCCTGAGAGCACACCAGCGCATCCACACTGGGGAGAGGCCCTACAAATGTCCTGAGTGTGGGAAGAGGTTTCAGACCAGCTCCAGTCGCCTCCTACATGAGCGGATTCACACAGAGGAGAGGCCCTTCCGCTGCCCCGACTGTGGGAAGGGATTCAAGCAAAATGCACAGCTCACTGTCCACCGGCGCATCCACACTGGGGAGAGGCCCTACGAGTGTCCTGAGTGTGGGAAGAGCTTCTCACAGAGCTCTCACTTGACCCAACACCAGCGGAGGCTCCACTAAGGGAAGCCCTGTGAGTGCCCCGAGTGTGGGAAGAGCTTCGTGCTCTGCTCCAGCTCCATCCCCCATGGGAGGATCGGTGTTGGATGATCCCCAGTGACCCCCATTGGCCAGAGCCCTGGTGATCCGTGGTCCTGCTGATCCCTGTTGGGTGGGGGGAAGGTGTTGGAGAGATTTCTGTCCCTTCTCGTTGTCCTGCTGTGATTTGGTTGGTAATAAATTCCCTCCCTGTGCCCAGGCTGGGTCTGTTGTTCCCGTTCGGTGCTCGGGGCGGGATCTCTCCTGTTCCTTCTCTCCACTCCCGGGCCTCTCCTCAGCCAATCAGACAATGCGATGAAGAAGATTCAGCCAATCAGGGAGAGCAGCTCTGATGACTCACCGGTTGCCGGGCAGACCCGCAGCACCCAGTGTTCCCCACCTGGACCCCGCCCTCCCCGCCCAACCACGATCCCCCCGCGGGGTCCCCCCAAGTCCCTCCCCAGTCCCGCCCCACAATAAACGGAACTGGGTCTAACTGGGAAGCTTTATTGGGATGACTGGGAACAGCTGGATGGGTGCACAGTGACTGCGGGGCTGGGGGGGACACAGGACCTTCCCCAAAATCAGCACGGGGACAGAGCAGGGGGTCCTGGCTGGGCCTGAGGCCACGGGGAGGAGCTGCAGCCACTGCTGGGTCAGGAGCTCTGTGGGCAGAGGAAAGGAGGGACACTGGGCTGGGGCCCCAGGGGGAGCACACACGCTCCGGGACCCCCCCTCACCTTCTTGCACAGTTAGAAGCCGAGCCCCAGCACAAGCAAGATGTAGCCCAACACGGACCCCCCGAACTCCATCAGCACCTTGCTGTGGGCGGTGTCCAGCAGCACCTCTGAGGGGGTCCACATGGGTTACAACGTTCCAAACCTTCTCACAGACATCCCAAGCCCCTCCAAGCACCCTCCCAGTCGCCCCCAGAACCTCCTGAAACGTCCTCCCAATCTCTTCCCAGTCTCCTCAGGAACTACAAAAGCCCCTTCTATGCTTCTAAGGATTCCCAGCCCCATCCCAGTTGCCCCCCACTGCCCAGGACTCCTAAACACTCCCCCAGTCCCTTTCCAGCCCCACTAAGCCTCCTCCCAGTCTCTTCCCCGCACATCCCAGCCCCTGTTTCCAATCCCCATCTTCTGCCAGCCCCTCTAGGCTCACTCAAATCCCTCCCAGTTACACCCAGCGCCCCAAAACTCCCTCCCAGTTCCCACTAGAACCCCCAGAACCCCATCCCACCCTCCCCAGCATCCTTCAAACCCCCTCTCAGCCTTTCTAGACCTCCCCCCCCATCCCTACTCCCGATTTAAACCATGCTATCTCAAACTCCCTCCTAGTTACTCCCAGCACACCCCAATCCCTCTCCCAGGCTCCCCAGTGCCTCCCCCACTCCCCCTGCACTGTGGGGTCCAGTCTGTGCCCCAGTGCTGGCTCAGGGGGGCTCCGGGCTGATGTGCTCCACCTGGCAGCTGGAGGTGACCCCACACCAGGAGCTGGTGGGTCCAGTCCTCACTGGGCACCAGGTCAGTGGCCACCACATGTCCTGAGAGCTCCTGCTGGCCCTGGAACCACCTCAGCTGGATCTGGGCAGGGTAGAAATCCATCACAGAGCAGAGCAGGCAGCCAGGGCTGGGCTGGGAGCTCGAGGGCCACAGTGAGATGGACACACTGGGGGCCACTGGGAGAGATGGGAGAGGGCTGGTGTGGCACTGAGAGGGACTGGAAATGGACTGGGAGGCACTAGGGGTGCACTGGAATAGAGGGTGGAGGACTGGGAGTAGACTGAGAAGGCTGGGAATGACTGAGCATAGATTGGGAATTGACTGAGAAGGACGGGCAGGGTCTGGGAGGGACTATGGGGACAGTGGGATGAACTGAGGTGGCACTGGGAGGGACTGGGATGGACTGGGAGAGCCACAGAGTCACTGGGGGAGGGGCAGGAAGCCCCGGGGATGGGCACAAGGAGTGCTGGGGGCTCTGGGGTGATTCCCAGGGAGGTTTTGAGGGGCTCCAGGGTCATTCCCAGGCCAGGGCCTGACGGGACCTGCTCTGCCCCACGCTCAGCTCTGCGCTCCATGAGGAACGGGGTTATCACCTCGTGGTTGTGCTGGCACTGAGTGTTCACAGAGCCCACAGGAACTCCAGCCATTCCAGGCTGCTGATCAAGTGCCTCACATTCATCTCCCCACAGGGAGTGTCCACCCTTCTCCCTATTTCTCCTTTCACATCTCTCCCCTCCGTTATCGTCAGCTGCTCCCCAGTTCACTTTTGGTGTCCCATTCCCTCCTTTTGCCCCTTCATCCCCTTTTTCCACACTCCCTGCATTCCCAGCCCCCTGTTATTCAGTTTTAGAGACCCACTCTCCCCTTTTTCCCACTTTCCCACCCGGTAGACCCCTTTCTCATCTTCTCCCAGTCCTCAATCCCCTCCCAGTCTTCCTCTGGAGGTCCTGCTCCTCCGACAACTCAATTTAGGGGTCTCATCACCCCCTTTTACCCCTTCTCCCCCTGTCCCACCTCCTCCCGCCCCGAACCAGGGCGGGGCTCCCAGCCCCACCAGTGCCACCAGTGCGGCCGCAGCTGCCGCCACTCGCCCGTGGCCAGCGCCGGGCAGGAGCCGCCAGCCCCAAAGCAGCGGCTGGGGCTGCGCTGGGAGCCCCGGCCGGAGCGGGGCCGGCTCATGAGCGCCGCGCGCTCTCATTGGCTGACAGCATTTTGGGGACCTGTTTTCTGGGGCTCCCCTGGCAACTGATGAGTCATCAAACCTCGCGCTCTGATTGGCTGCAGCGCGCTCCGGCCGGTTTTGGGTCGCAGCCCCGGGCGGGGTTTCTTTGCGGCGGGGGAACCTTGGGGCGCTGGGCAGGCGGGAGCTCAGCTGTGCCCAGAAATGTGTCCCAGGTACGCGAGAGCTCAGCGGAGCCCATGGCGAGGGCTCGCCCGATGCCAGGCACCCCCAAAGCCGCTCTGTCCCTGCTCCCGGCCGCACAGGGGACAGAAAATGGAACCGAGGGTTCCTGGGTGGGGATAAGGACCGGGAGAGATCCTCAGCAAACTCCGGCACAGGAACAACAGACCCGGCCTGGGCACAGGAGGGAATGTATTACTAATCAAATCACAGTGACACAAGGAGAAGGGAAAGAAATCTCTCCAACAACTTCCTCCCACCCAACAGGGATCACCAGGACCACGGATCACCAGGGCTCTGCCCAACGGGGGTCACTGGGGATCATCCAACACCGATCCTCCCATGGGGGATGGAGCTGGAGCAGAGCACGAAGCTCTTCCCACACTCGGGGCACTCACAGGGCTTCCCTTAGTGGAGCCTCCGTTGGTGTCGGGTCAAGTGAGAGCTCCGGGTCCCTTCGTGTCTCCATCCCTCGATCGGGCCTCTCCCTGGTGTGGATGTGCTGATGGGTGGCGAATTCAGAATTCCACCTGAAGGTCTTCCCACATTCCAGGCTGTTCCCTGGTGTGGATCTCGTGGTGCTTGGTGAGGTTGGAGCTCCAACTGAAACTCTTCCCACATTTCTCACACCCATAGAGCCATTTCCCAGTGTGGATGTTCTGGTGTTCCCTCAGGTGGGAGCTGTAGCAGAAGCTCTTCTCACCTTCCAAGCACTTGTGGGGCTTTTCTTCCTCCTCCATCCAGCTGTGGCTTGGAAATGACAAATCCTGGTTTGAGGGGAAAAACAAGGTGGGGACTCCTTGGGCTGGGGGCTTCTCCTGCCCAAATCCATCTCTAGAACATAGGAGGTGTCTTGAGTCCATGAAATTCTCCAAAATATCAAGATTCAGCCCAAAAATCCCCTCCAAGGTGTTCCCCATCTCTGATCTCTCCACTTTGGGGTTCCAGAGGTTTCCCTTCCCTGGGATGATGGGGCTCCAATGGCTCCAGGGGTTCCCCCTTCTCCAGGGTCCTGCTTAGGGATGATCCAGGGGCTTCTGGGGGTCCATGGGGTCCCTTCTTCACTGATGCCTCACTTTGAGATCCCTGGGATCCCAGGGGTCCCTCCTCTCCAGACTCCCCCCCTTTCCAGGCTGCCAGGGGCCCCCAGCTCCAGGATCACCCCTCTCTGCTCTCCCTGCTCTGGAGGTCCCAGGGGTTCCTCTCCTCTGCTCTCCCAGGGGTCCCCAGCACCAATGTCCTCCCCCTGCCGATACTGGGCAATGGCCACATGGACCCCCAAAGATCCCCCAAGGGGCTCAGCTTTGGGGTCCTGCAAGATCCAAACATACACACAGAAAAAAACCTCCCAGGGACTCCAGACGATATTTGGGGCTCAATTCTGCAATCTGCGAGCTCCAAACACACCCCAATAAAAAAACCCTCTCAGGGACCCCCGACAGATTTGGGACGAGCTTTCCCTCCCCGCTCCCCTGCAGGGTGCGCTGGGGGCGATGGTCCCATGGCCGGGGGTGCTGCGGCCACAGGGGGCACTGGAACCTCCTGTTTCTCCTTCTTTGCCTGCTCCTGCTCCTCCTCTTACTGCTCCTCCTTTTCCCAACTCCTCCTCCTGCTCCTGCTCCTTCCCAATCCCACCTCCTCCCCAGTTTCTGCGTTCTGCATATTTAGAGGGGAGAACCTTGCTTGTTTTTAGAACTAGAACAAAGATCCCAGATGGAACAAGCCCTGCTGGTTTTAGTCAGAAGCATCAGTGACTAAAGGTCATGTTTCCTTTGGTTTTGTCCTGTCCTTGCTCCTCCTCAGTGTTCAGGCTGGACTATGGGGTGTCCTTGTTTGCTGCATTTTCGGAGTTCCTCTTGGATCCTTTGGGCAGTGGGCTGTGCCCTGGGAGGATTCTTTGTGCTCCTTTGTGACACAGGAGAACCTTCCAAGCGGTTTTTGCGTGAGCTGCTGCTGTGGTGTCACAGGAACGTTGCCACATCCCAGCGTGTTCCCATTGCTGTGGGACACAGAGGCCTCAGTGCCCAGAGCGGCTCTGGGTGCTGCTGATTGCCGGAGGATCCTCCTGCCCGAGGCATTCCCAGCAGCCAGCCCAGCCCTGACGTGTCCTTCTGTGCTTGCAGGGGCACAGCCTGCAGACGTGTGCAGCGCAGCCACAGTGATCCAGCAAGTGGCTGCTGCAGTTTGCACTCTGTGCTCTGTGCCTTATTCGGGGTATTTTCTAATCCACTTGGCAAGTCAGTCGAGTTTTTCCCTCGGTGCAGCACCTGTGGCTTTGGGCTTGCTGTGTGCTTTCTGTTCTTCCTCTGGACCTGAGCTGACTCTGTCACCAAATTGCCATGAAGCCATCGTTGGTTTGGGAGAGCTTCTGCCAGCAGCTGCAGCTGTAAAGGGGGTGTCTGCAGCCAGCCAGGCGTTTGCAGTGAGCCCTGGGGGTTCTGTTCCCTCAAGCAGGGCGTCTGTGGCACTGGAGCCTGGAACTGCCCCATTTGCTGCTCCAGTCAAGAACTGACACAGCCCAGCATTTTGTGCTGTTCTCTTGCTTGCTCTGGGAAGGGACTGTGACTCCTGCAGGGATGCTGTGAAAGCAAAATGCTCTCTTGGGCTTGCCTTGCTCTGTGGCATTTCCCACCACAGGCAATTCTTTTCCTACCAGCATCTGGTTCATGTTCCCTCTCCCATTGCAGGGCACCTCATGTGTGGATCCCAAGCTGCTCTTCCTTGGGTGAGTGGGAAGAAACCCTTGGTGTTCAGAATTGTGCAGCAAGTTGTGAGCTCTATGTGTGGCAGCCCAGTGCCAGTCTGGGAGGCTGAAGGAAAGTTCCTGTCAGGGTCTTTGCGCAGCAGCAGCAGCAAAGGGATCCCTGGCAGTTTTCTCGTTTTCTGCTGAAGAGCTTTAGAAGAGCTGCAGGTCTTGTTTTGCAGGCAGAAGATTGGCCTTAGCCATGGTGAAATATTGAATTCCCAACAATAAGTGGCAATGTCAACTTTAACCCATTGTTAGTTTGAACAGCTCTGAACTCTGTGCTTAGTGCAGCTGGATGTGTAGCTGAGGATAAACAAGGTGATAACTGAGACAGAACTTCCTGTCCCTCACACTACCCTCTGTCCACAGGGCACAAAAGCTGCATCAGCTGTGGGAGAAACAGGACTTCTGGACAGCAAACAAATATGATTATGCAGAAGCCGATTTATTGTTTATTTTTTAGCCCTAGTTATACATCCTAAAACTACTGTCCATGTTGTCATACATTTCTTGATTGGTGGTTCTGTGCTGTTCACCCACCCTGCACGAGCCCCCCAAAGGTGATGATTGGTGGTCGTCCACAGCTTCACCACCCACCTTTATCTTGGGTCTTCTAATCTTGGTATTCTGTGTTTCAGCTCCTTCTCTCCTGATTTAGCACAGTTTATGTTTCAGCAGCCTTGAGGGGTCTCAACAAGTTGTTGAAAAACACCTAAAAATGGCTCATGCAGTGCACCTGTTATAAACACTGGTCTAAACTAAGAAATATACAGAAAACAGCTAAGGGTGTGAAAGAGCAGTGAATAATGCAGAAAAACAACTAGGCAGCAAAACATGGAGAAAAGCAACTAAATATAGTTTGGCTGGTGCACACGATACAGAATCAGGCCTGGATTTGTTCAGACATGTCCACTGTGGCCTAAACTTGTCCAGCATTACTACACTGTATTCCATGGGGCACACAGCTTCCTTTTCCATGCTCTTGCCCAGAGAAGATGCCTGTTCAGGTGATTTACCAAAATATGAGTACTGGTCTAATACCGATACTCAACTGTGACGGACAAAAGACTCTCTAACAATTTTAAGTTAGGAAGTGTATGTTTATTCAGCGCTGGGCAGCAGCGTGAGGTAATCCTCTGATAAGCACTGCAAAATCACAGGTGATTACAAAGTCTATTTATTAGTGTCACGGTGTGACTGGGGTTTGCCAATTTTAATATATTTAATTTATTTTGGGGATCAAGTTTAGGAGTAAAGACAAAGCAGGCTCAAAGCTAAAAAGGGAACTAGAAATTTATTAACAACACAAAACAATTCAGAATGAGATTTCCAGATTATTCCCTCCTCCCCCTTTCCTCATACCAGCAACATACAGAAAAAAAAAACTTTGGTTAGTTATTCACTTAAATAATAATTTCAGTTCAATCAAGAGAGAGAAGCCCCTTCTTTTTGTTTAGGCCTAGAGGGTGTCTCACTCTCATAATCTGCACCCACCCGGAAACTACAAATTATGATTTTTCCTCCCATTTTCACAGTCCTTCTAGAGCTGTGTATGGGTTGCTGAATCACATGGCGTGTCATTTTAAAGGCAGGCTGCTGAGAACACACAAAGACTCTTCATCTCACTCTCCACTCAAATATCTCTGTCCAATTCCAGTCCCAAAGACAGAGAGCTCCACTTCCCGAGGCCTATTTCTCAGGGCAAAAAAGGTCTTCTTCTCAGGCACTTTTAACCTCCCCAAGTATATTCCACAGTTTAAAGGAATTTTAAGTAAAGTCACGATCCTCTAAAGCCCACAAGAAAAAAGGTTTTAAGCTACTTATCAGTGGCGACTCCTCCATCTCTCCTTCTATAAGAACTTGTCTTCCTTCTGCTGACTTTTGTAATTCTTCCTGCTTCATGCTTTCCGTTCTGGGGAGCTCAGATAATCCGAAGTCTCATTCAGGCACCAAAAGTTAAATTTGTATCCAAACGGTAAAGATCCAGGCTGAAGCCATGCTGGAAAAGACGCAGCCACACGAGATGATGACCTTCTTTCTGCCGCTGTGCGAGGCCTGGAGCCGGGCCAGGCCGGGCAGGGCCAAGCTGAGCTGAGCCGAGCTGAGTCGAGCCGAGCCGAGCCGAGCCGAGCCGAGCCGAGCCGAGCCGAACTGAGCCGAGCCCAGCCATGCCACGTGGGGCCGAGGGGCCGAGCCGAGCCGGGCCAGGCTTCCCCCCCTGGGTCCGAGGCCGCTCCGGGGCCTTCCCGAGTCCAGGCTCTCCTCGGCCCATGCCGGGGCCGGGGCCTGCCGGGGCCAGAGCCGAGTCCACCCGGGGCCTTCCCGGGCTGGGAGTCATCCCGGGCTGGGCCCTTCCTCCTCCCAGAGCTCAGCCCGGGCCGGGCCCCATGCCGGGACCCGGAGCCCCTGCCAGCTCCTCTCCCCTGCCCCAACACAAAGCAAAAGACCCAAAACTAACTTCTTTCCTGTGATTCGTAAAAGCGAAACAACGTTCTAATTGGTTTCCTGGGCTGTAAATCACTAACCCAGGTCTCTGATTGGTCCCCGCAGCCTCAGGGGAGGCTCCCAGAGAAGACCCCTGCTCCCTTTGTCCTAAAGAGCATGTGCGTTCCATGTGGCCTCCATGGGGATGGGCCACCACCCCCCTTTCCATATGTCCCAACACACCAGGGCAACTCCCCTCCAGTGCTAGTACCCAACCATCAGTGCTTTTTAGCCTGTCAATGAGAAAAAAATTCCAGAGGCAGAGAGGAAAGGAAAAACCAACCCCAAACGGATGCTTATCCAGTTCTTCACTGATTTGACGTTTATCAGCTGTTGCAGACACGGGGATGATAGTACAATGTTTTAGTGTTTCATAATCATTTAATTTCACATGTGTTATTAATCATGTCTGTTGTCGGAAATGTTTGGGATTGTTGTATGTGAATTATCACCTATTGCTGTAAGTTTTTAGTTTACTCTATATATCATTTTTTTTTTATGTTCCCTTCATGTTCATGGCAAGAGTCATGCATGCTGTTTTTAAAACAAAGAAGGGGGAATTAGCTTCTAAATATTTATATATTTATATTTTAAAAATTTGAAATGGATGACTCGCATATGGCCCTTCACAATCTGCTTTTCAGTTAATATCTTTAGTGTTAGAGAGTCAAGGCATTATTTGATTCTTGCGAAGATGGGCAACAGAAAACATTTCTTCCACATATAGCCCGGATGTGCAGAGAAAATAATTTCATGACACGTGAGTTTTTGTATTGGATTTTTCACAAATTTAATGCAGTGTGAACCCATTGAAATACATTGGTTTGATGTCCATTACTTCCAAGTTGTATAATTCTTAGCGTCTGGTTTACTACTGACCCGTACTTCTTTGCCTCTGATCCTGTCCTTCTGATGTTAAACAGGTCCGTACTCCTGGATTTCCTTCTCAGCCTTTTCCAGTATAGGTGTCTCCAGCTGTGCCTGGGGCTGTGTCTGAGGTGGGTGTTCCTTAAAGTTTGCTGATGGTCCTTGATGTTCGGTTGATGGTCGTTACCTTTGTGAGTATTTTTTGGGCTATTCCCAGTCTATTGAGATGCTGAACTCATCTCCCTCAGTGGTGTAAAATCTCTTAAAAAACCTCTTTAAAATTCCTTTCTCTAAGCCAAAGGGAAACCAAGCTTGAGTAAAGAATGAAATTTTTTTAAATTTAAACTTTGTATATTGAGAGCCAGAGTGGAATTGTGCCACTGTGTTCCCCAGCAGCTGTGGCAGTGCAGGCACAGAAAGCAGCCAAGCTGCAGCAGTGGCAGCAAGGATTGGCCCCAGTGGCTGGAGGTGCCAAAGAAGGGTGGCCAGGCAGAGGATTTGAGCAGAGGATGTGTGGGCAGGCCCAGGGCTTCCCCGCTGTGGAGCAACAGGAGATCCTCCTACTGTCAGTTTTTGGGCCTCAGGTGCCATTAAAGCTGTGGCTGCACAATTCTGCAGAGAGTGAGGTCACCCTGGCCAGTCTGGCACCAAGTTAAAGCTTTGATAACCAAAAGAGCCTCTACATGGATGAGAAGTGCTCAGTGATTACAGAATGAAACTTGTTCAGTGGCACAGGAGGATTTAGAATTGAGGACAGGGGAAGGGTTTAACCCATCCTCCTGTTTGAACAGCCTGCACAGGGGCTGGCAACAAACCCATGGCTGCATTCAAGGGACAGAGCTCCAGAGCCAGCACAGGAGAGACTGATGAGACATTCCCTGGCCTGAGGGACAAAATGTGTTCATGGATGGGTCTGCAAGGGCAGGAGAAGGGAAAAGAGTTCCAAGACACGCTCTGATTAAGGAAAGGGAATTAGAGCAAGACTTACACTCTGCCTGAGGAGTGCACAGAAGCCCCACTGGTGGCCAAGTGCCGTGGCCCATGCCAAGTGTCCCTGAGCACAGAAACAGCCCCAGCACAGCTCAGCACGGGGGGACCCCTCACCCTGGGCTCAGGGGCTCTCCAGTCCTGCACATTTGCACTTCCCGCCTGCAGCACCAGCACGGGAGGCCCCACTGAGCCTGCACTGAAGGCAACGCAGCAGCAGCCAGGGCTCCACAGCGGGGGAAGCCCCTGGGCCTGCCCACACATCCTCTGCTCAAATCCTCTGCCTGGCCACCCTCCTTTGGCATCTCCAGCCACTGGGGCCAATCCTTGCTGCCACTGCTGCAGCTTGGCTGCTTTCTGTGCCTGCACTGCCACAGCTGCTGGGGAACACAGCGGCACAATTCCACTCTGGCTCTCAGTTACACTCACACACTGGACTGCCTGGATTCGATTCTGGAAAATATAAACAAATTTAAAATTAAAAAAAAATCTTATTTCTTTACTCAGGCTTGGTTTGCCTTTGCCTTGGGGAAAGTAATTTTAAAGCATTTATTTAAGGAATGTTACACCGTTCAACAGAGATGAGTTTAACATCTCAATAGACTGGGAATGGCCCAAAAGACACCCACAAAGATAATAACCATCAACCAAACATCAAAGGCCATCAGCAAACATCAAGGAACACCCACCTCAGGAACTGCCCTTGGCAATGCTGGAGACACCTGCTTTGGAAAAGGCTGAGAAGTAAATCCAGGAGTGCGGACCTAATTAACATCAGGACAGAATCAGAGGCAAAGAAATCCGGGTCCATTAGTAAACTAGATACTAAGAACCAGACAACTTGGAAGCAATGAACATCAAACCAATGTGTTTCAATGGGTTCAGACAGTATGAAATTTGTGAAAAATCAAGTAAAACTCACGTTTCATGGAATGATTTTCTCTGCACACCTGGGCTATGTGTGCAAGAAATTATTTCTGTGTCACATCTTCGCAAGAATCAAATAATGCCTTGACTCTCTAACACTAAAGATATTAAGTGAAAAGTAGATTGTAGGGGGGGCATATGTGAGTCATGAAATGGCCGCTCTGCAACAGAAGCATCAGTTTCTGGGAGCCAGGAGAGGAGCTTTAGAAATGCAAATTAACACTGCTGGGGAAAAGTACCCATTTATCATTGGAATTACAAGGACAGACAATGAGATCACTGAGAATGTCAGGAAAATTAATCCACAAACACCAGAAGTTTATGTCCAAAAAGGAAACAGCGGAGTCCTTCTTGGCTTTATTCAAATAAAGGGAGAGGCCATGGGCCATTCCTCTGTGATCTCTCAGATTTTTGGGGGCCGCAGCCTCCTTTTTACCCTATTTTCCTGTCCGTATTTCCCTATCTCCTTTTCATTTGGCTGAGGTACTTGAGAGGTACAGACTTTCTGGAACGCCTCATACCTGAGATTCCCCTCTAATGTATGACCCGCCCTTTTGATTTTTAATTCTTCTAGAAGTCATGGTTTTTCCCCATTGCTTTTTTCGTCTTTCAATATCCTGTTTCACTTATCAGCAAACATACACTTTGTTCGTAAAGGCAATTATCATTTTCCATTCATCAATCAATGGAATCCATCCCATTGTTTCTTTTATCTCTCAATGCTGGCCTTATCTACCAGCAGATCCACAGCTCGTTTGTAAAGACAAATCCAACATTAGTTTCAAGAATAACCCCAAAGGCAAAGAGGATCCAGGAAAAGAGATTGAGTCAATAGAAATTAAAATATGTTAAAAAAAATTCTCGAGAAAATGAGAAGAGGAGGGAGTGAAAGCAGTAAGATTAATATCGTAGAAAAAGTGCATATTAAGGGGGACATGCAGTGGGTGGATTGAGATTTCTGAATCTTTCAGGTACCTCAGCCAGTGGGCAAAGGGAGAGGCAGATGGAGATGGAAAATGAGGCAAAAACGGAGGCTGTGTTTTAGAGACATATTCAAACATTTTAACACTGTTCAACCCCCATCCCACCTTTTTAAACCTTGTGCAGTTTTCCCAGTCCTGACTGTTAGTTTTCAATACATTAAACAGCTTTCCATTCCTTCATTAGTTAAATGTTAACATTAAAAGAACTCTTAAGCATTGGCATCACAACAAAAAATTCACTTCAAAAGATCTCTCAACTTTAGCAAAACTTCTTTTACAAATGTCAACCTTATAAAACACGTAGTATACACTCGAACAACTGCTAAAGTCAACACTGTAATGTATTTATCAGAGTGGCCTAGAGCTCAGAGCCAGGCTTGAGCTAGGGAGTGCGACTAGGACTGCCTTTGGGCTTAGGTCCAAGAATGGTGTTGGCCTTAGGGCAGGAACTGGGGCTGAGTTTGGGAGTTCAAGCTAAAGCTGGCATTGGAGTGTGGGCTGGCGCTCAAAGCTGCACTTAGGGCTTGAGACTGCCATTGGGATTGGGCTTAGAGTTGCAGCTGGGGCTGTCTTTGTGCTTAGGGCTAAACGTGGCATTTGGTTTAGGGCTGAGCATTTGGCAAGGGGATGGAATTGAGGTGAACTTGGCAGTTAGGGCTGGGTTTTGGATTAGAGCTAGAATTGGGGTTAAGGCTGAATGTGCCATTTCCCTTAGGCCTGGCCTTGAGATTGGCTCTGGGGCTGCACCAGTCTGGCACTGGGATGAGATTAAATCCGGGGCCGTGAGTGTGTCTCAGCATGGAGTGAGACTGAGCTCAGGATCAGGGTGAGCTTTGGGACCGAGCGCACGCCCAGACGGACAGGGGAGATGTCGCTGCAGGATGTCCCTGGCATCGTCACAGCCCTGCTCAGGCACCACCAAAAGGCAGCAGGAGCTGGCTGCTCCCACATCCAGGTGCTCCCAGCACCCAGAATATCCCTCTGTCCAGTCTGTTCCGCTTTCCTGGACATGCTCCCTCCAGGCTCTCTGTCACCTCCTCCATGGCAGAGCTTGGGATATTGAGTGGCTGAACACAAGTGGCTCCAGGACACTTCCTGCCGGGACACTTGCCTCTGGGAACAGCTTCTTGGACATGGCAGGGCTCTCCTTTTTACTCCCAGGCATTTCCTGCCCATCTGCATCCTCAGGGATGAGGCTGTTTGTCTCACAGCCGTGGCTCTGAGGGAGCAGGGACGCCTGTCCAAAGGGCTGCCTCCCTCTGCACTCTGGCAGCTCTCACCGAGGCTCTGCCAGGGGTGAAGGCTCTTGCAGAAATATCCCAAGGCTGGAGATCTCCCTCAACCTGCTCCTCCACTGCTGGTACCACAGAGTTCATGCACATAGGAACAACACCTTTTCTTCTGGAGGAACCTGCTCCAGCACAGCACCAAGGGTCTTCTGCTTTGGTGCCACCACAGCATCCTTAAAGCCATGGGCTGGGAGGTGACAGGTCCTGGCAATTGCTGCTGTGTGTCTGGCTGAAAGGAACCCCTTCTGCAATGGCCTGGGCCTCCACTTTTGCTTTCTGGACTTTCCTGGCCAGTCTGCATGCTCAGGAAGGAACAGGTTCCAGTGATACCTGTGGGGAAAGAAAACAAAGAGGATTTGGAATAAGAGAAGTAACACTACTGAGTCGAGGCAGGAGAAATATAACCAAGTTTCTAAAATGAAGTAAGTAGCAGAAGTAAGGTGGTGTGGTGGTTTTGATTCGCCAGTTTCAGTACACTCATTTCCTGCTGTGAGATAGGATTAGGAGCAAAAGCAAGGCAGGCTTAAAACTTAAAGAGTGTAAAGGAAACTTTTAGTAACAACCTAAAAATAAATAATAAAATTCAAATATGAATAATTTGAATAATAAAATTCAGAATAAAATCTTGTCTTAGATTGCAATACAGGATGTGACCAAAAGTATGCATTTTATCAGCATCTGGTTAATCCAGGTGGGGCAGTGATCCTTATCTCCGTGGGAGATATTATCAGCTAATGGGCCATCTCTTTAAACCAGATGGGGGAGTCATCTTTATCTTTTTCACAACCCATCCCTCCTCCAGGGATAAATCTTCTGTTAATGGGCCATTATGTCCCACTGCATGACTGATAAAATTACAACATCTTATTGGGAGGTGCTTCACCCAGTGGGAGGAGCCAAGACTTTCCTACCTAGATAAAAACAGCTGTTTTCCAAAGGAAATCCAGAGCATTCCACATCATCACTGGAGCTTCAGAGGAAAACTGCACCCTTCTACAGGACCACTGCTTCAACTGAACCACATCTGTAACTCCAGGAGGACTGAATCCACCATTTAATCAGACTGCTACCAACACCCTGACTGTCAGGCTGTCAGGTTGTATTCTGAATCGGTGAGTCTTTTGGGTTTGTTTTTGCTCTTTGTAATACTGTATTTCTATTTCAATTTCCTAGTTAGGAAGAGTTATTCATATTCCCATATGTTGCCTGAGAGCCCCTTAATCTCAAAATTATAATAATTTGGTGTGTGGGGGTTTATGTTCTTAATTTCAAAGAGAGGCTTCTGCCTTTCTTAGTAGACACCTGCCTTTCAAACAGAGACAGGAAGATTTTGGGGCTGAATCTTGTGGTGTTTGGGAGGTTCTTAGAGACAAAAAATGCCCAATGATTTCCTGAGATGAACTTGGGAAAGGAGGAACTCCCAGTCCATGGAGATCTCTTCTTGTTTTTTCCCCAGACCAGGATTTTTCAGTCCCAAGGAGTGGAGAGATGGAGAAGGCAGAAAAGTCCCAGAGATCCCTCAGGAGGAGGGGCTGCAAACCCAGCCCAGGGAGCTGCGAGGAGGAAAGACCCTCCCTGAGCCGGGAAGGCGGCCGGAGATGCAGGCAGAGCTCAGAGCTGGTGGAGAAGCCTCCTGGAGGGGAGAAGCCCCACAAGTGCTTGGAATGTGGGAAGGGTTTCAGCTACAGGTCCCAGCTGATCCAGCACCAGAGGATCCACACTGGGGAGAGGCCGTACGACTGTGGGAAATGTGGGAAGAGCTTCGGCCACCTCTGCAGTCTGCAGCAGCACCAGGTGATCCACACAGGGGAACGGCCCTACACCTGCTTGGAATGTGGGAAGAGCTTTGGGCAGAGCTCCAACCTGAGAAAACACCAGCGCATCCACACTGGGGAGAGGCCCTACGAGTGTCCTGTGTGTGGGAAGAGGTTTCAGACCAGCTCCAGTCGCCTCATACATGAGCGGATTCACACAGAGGAGAGGCCCTTCCGCTGCCCCGACTGTGGGAAGGGATTCAAGCAAAACTCCAACCTCACCAGACACCGGCGCATCCACACTAGGGAGAGGCCCTACGAGTGTCCTGAGTGTGGGAAGAGCTTCTCCAGGAGCTCTCACTTGACCCAACACCAACAGAGGCTCCACTAAGGGAAGCCCTGTGAGTGCCCCGAGTGTGGGAAGAGCTTCGTGCTCTGCTCCAGCTCCATCCCCCATGGGAGGATCGGTGTTGGATGATCCCCAGTGACCCCTGATGGGCAGAGTCCTGATGATTCCCTCTTGGGTGAGGGGAAGATGTTTGAGAGATTTCTCTCCCTTCTCCTTGTCCTGCTGTGATTTGGTTGTTAACAAATTCCCTCCCTGTGCCCAGGGTGGGTCTGTGATTCCTGTTTTGCTGCTTGCTGAGGGATGTTTCCCCATCTTAACGTGACCCAGGAGTTCTTCGTTAAATTTTCTCTCCCCTGTTGCAGCTGGAGGGGCAGAATCAGAGTGGCTTTGGTGGGTGCCTGGCATCCAGGCCATGGGCACCCCTGAGATCCCAGTGTGGTGATGCATTCCCCCACTTCTAGAGAAAGTGCCGACCCAAACTGTGGCCAGGATGAAACATCATTATGACTGGAGCCCACTCTCTTGTGACCCCATTAACAGAAATCCCAAAGGACACCTTTGAGCTCCCCTGTGCCACCGTGGGCTGTGACCAGCAGTGTCCCTCTGAGGGGCCTCTCAGAGCCAGCAAACCCTCGGCTTTGCTGTGCCTGGAGGATCGCTGGAACACGACGTGTCCTGGGCCCATCCCCTCACTCCTCAAGGCCTGATCCTTCACCCAGCAGGAGATGCAAAAACATCTGAAGGGAGGGTTTCACTGAGCTCTGAGGGGAATTTTTCACAGGTGCCTTGCTTGCACTGACTGTTCCTGTCTGTGTGTGTGCCCCTGCACATATGCTATAGCAAATCTGGGAGAAATACAGCTTTCCTAGATGTGGAAGTACCTTGGATATCTAAGTTAGCCCTGTAAGCAAGGTTCAGTTATAGTTATGAACTTACTTAAATGCTGGTAAGTGTTGTTCTTTTGCTAAGATGTTAAGTGTAATTGATAAGCTGAGTGTTGTTTTTCTCTTAAGCTGCTAAGTAGAACTTGGATTTTATAAGATAGGTTGAGTGCTGTTAAGTGTTATTCTTCTGTTGAATTTCTAGGCCTAAGTTAAATTTCCAATTTAGGCAGAAGTTAAAGTGCTGCTCAATATTGTTAAGTTTTTAGGCCGTGTTCCTTTTAATCCTTCCCCACACTGTCTTTTGTCCCATGCACCTGAACACAGCACACACCCACCCACACTCCCCTAGAGAGTTCTCAGTTCATTTCTGGTTTGGTTGCCTGGATTTTGTTTGGTTTTGTTGTTGCATGTTTTCCCTTGTTGTGCCTTAGCTGTCCTGTAGGCAGTAGAGTGAATCTTAACAACGAACCTGTTGTGCTTTGTCACTTAATATTAAATCTGACTTTTGCTCGTGCCCTTGCCACTGATTTTTAAGCGATCTCAAACACTCTCATTCATGACAGCACCACAATGTCCTGCATCACCGAGGGCCCTGACACACACCCGTGTCACCAAGGGCCACACCCGGCACCCAACAGCAGAGGGACAGCCTGGAAGCGGCACGGAGCAGCCCCGGACTCGTGGCCTTGTAGCCCCTGCCGTGCCCAGAGCCCCGGGAGGCTTTGGCCACGGTGCCAGCGACAGCCCCAGCCCCGCCCTGCAGAGCCCTGGGGCTGCAGCCCGGGCTGGCCGGGGCAGCAGGAATTGGCCGGCCGGACGTGCCAGGGCCTTGTGGGCAGTGGCTCCGTGTCCCGCGGGAGGCCGGGGACGAGGGGTGTCCCTCAGGGCTGTGCCTGGGCCCCGGGGCTCGTCCCTGCCTCGCTCAGGGACACCCAGGGGCACCGAGAGCAGCCTGGGCGCCTTTGCAGGGCACGGGGAGCTGAGCGGGGCAGGGGCACCACGGAAACACCGAGTGCCTGCCCGGGGCAGAGCCGGGGAAAGCCGGGCTGGAAAGGCGGGAGAGGCTGCTCAGAGCTGGCCCGGGGACTTGGGCACCTGGGAGACAGAGCCCGGCCCTGAGCTGACACTGAGCCAAATACCTGAGAAATTACAGCTGGTTTTACTAGACACACTTCATTATTTTGTATTTTCTCAACCTGACTTTTTATCAGGGAACATTTTCAATGTTTATTTTACTTTATGCTTTGCCCTTTAGAAAGAGATCTGCCGTGTTTTGTAATTTGCAAGGAGGGATGGGCTGGGAAAGGTTGTGGGTAATGGAGTTTTTATTCAATATATTTTCAAATCTGAGATGTGACAAGTCGTGACTTTGACTCCAGCAGCAGTGCCTGGTTCCAGACTGCTCTGCTTTTCACAGTGAGATCTCAGTTCATTCAAATCTGGCAGTCAAAGCCCTTGAAACATGGAAAAGCTGGGAATCAGGTTAAAGCCTGTGGAGGGTTTGCTCTGTCCGTACATTCCACATCTCCCCTGGTGTCCCTTCAGCCTCTCCACTCCTGTCCTACGTGCACATTGCTGGATCCAGAGTTCAGTACCTGCTTTTATAGATGGATAGATACATGTGATTATTGTATACACGATTCTCTTGGAGTGAGTTACTGTGATGGTACATTCCATGATCCTCTGCTTTGTGCCCAAGGAATGGTTTTTGTATCTAAACCCCTGGAGCCCAGGACAGGATGTGTGTGGGGCCGGGGCAGGGAGAGGCTCCTTGTTCTCTGTGCGGGCGTTTTGAAGCCTCGCTGCTCGGGTTTTCCGCGGCTCTCTCTGTGCATCGTGGGGTTTTGGCTCAGATCAAAACCCCCCGGTCCAAGCCTGGACAGTCTGACTGGTGGTTTTCCTGGGAAACAGTTCTGGCGACTTTTATGGAGATAGAACGCTTTGATCCGATTGTTCAGAAGAAGAACTTTAGTGAGGTGAAAACAACAAACAGGAAGGCTTGCTCTGCACTAGGAACAAACTGGAAAAGAGCAGGGTCCAGGGTAGAGCAGGGATGTTTATACACTTGGGTGCAGGGAGGGATTAAGGCAGGGTCTGAGGGAGAGATCCAAATAGAAACAGCGATTAACAATGTTATAATTTCTGCAGTGAAAAGTAACCAATAGTAACAAAGAGAACTGAGAACTTTCTAGTAACAATCTGCATAACTGAGCAGGGGGATCTTGGGAGTGAGCCTTTTGCTCCCCATGACTTCAAGGGTTTTCCCTTTCTAGGCCTGAGGCCGAGGTTTTTTTTTTTTTGTCGTGCCAGCCCCAATCTCAGCTGAAAAGCAGTTTTGGCCTAGGCAAACAAATGGTATTTTTTTGTTTACTTGGCTTGGAGAGGCTGCAGTGTGTGGCATTTTTGTAGGCAAACTGTGCAGCTGCTCTGTCGCAGCCTGGGGGCTCCGCGCCGGCAGGAGCAGAGCGGTGCTGCTGCAGCCCAAAGCCGCTGTGAGCCGGGCTGAGCCGGGAGAGAAAACAGCCCGAGGCTTCAGCCCCGCTGCTTCGCCTGCCGGGACCGTGCCCGCAGAGCCCGGCTGGGGAGGAGTTCAAGGCTGGACAGCCCCGGGCTTTCATCTCCTTCGGGATAGCCCCTGGGTGGTTTTTTACCCTGGGGGAAAACAGGTGCCACCTGTACGGTGTGTGATGAGCAGGGATTTCTCTTTTCTCTGGCATTTTGGATCTTTTGTCCCAGGTGTGTGTGTGGGGAGTAAGGTCTGACAATTTAATATCTAGAAGTCATTTCCTTTTATTCTTTTCTTGCCTTGTTGGCTTACTGTTGGTTAATAAACTGTTGGAGTTTTTTCCAGTTTCCTCAAATAATTTCCTATTGGTGGAAAGAGATTATTGGAACCCTGCAGAGGAGACAACACTCACTCCAGAGTGCCCTCTTTAAAATTGTCTCTCAAACTAAGATACCCATCCCTGTGGCCTCGTGCTTCCTCACCCTAATTGGCTCTGGTGGCTCTCCCAGTCCATCCCTGTCTCTCCCAATGTCCTCACAGTCCCTCGCAGTGTCACTAGAGTCCCTCCCAATTCCTCTCAGTCCACGGTCATTCCATTCCCAGTCCACTCCCAGACCTTCTAACTCCACTCCCAGACTTTCACCCTCTCTTCCATGTGCCCTCCCAGTGCCCTTCCAAATCTCTCCCCTTTCTTCCAGTGACCCCTCCAGTCCCTCCCAGCCCATTCCAAGTCCTTTTCAGTCCAATCCAAAACCTCCACCCTCTCTCCCATTGCCCCAATCCATTCCCAGTGTTCCCCTACTCTCTCCAATTTCATTCCCAGTCCCTCTCAGTGCCACACTACCCCTCTCCCATCTCTCCCAGTTACCCCCAGGTGATCCCAGTGTGTCCCCACTCTCTCCCAGTGCCCCCCAGTGTGTCCATCTCACTGTGGCCCTCGAGCTCCCAGCCCAGCCCTGGCTGCCTGCTCTGTTCTGTGATGGATTTCTACCCTGCCCAGATCCAGCTGAGGTGGTTCCAGGGCCAGCAGGAGCTCTCAGGGCATGTGGTGGCCACTCACCTGGTCCCCAATGGAAACTGGATTTCTACCAGCTCCTGGTGCTGCTGGAACCCCTCCCCCAGTGCAGGGTCACCTCCAGGTGCCAGGTGGAGCACGTCAGCCTGGAGCACCCCCTGAGCCAGCACTGGGGCACAGCCTGGACCCCACAGTGCAGGGGAGTGGGGGAGGCACTGGAGGGGCTGGGAGAGGGGTTGGGGTGTGCTGGGAATAACTGGGAGGGAGTTTAAGATAGACTGGTTTAAATTGGGAGTAGGGTACAGAGTCTAGAAGGGCTGAGAAGGGATTTGAAGGATGCTGAGTAGGGTGGAATAGGGTTCTGGGGGTCCTGGTGGGCAGTGGGAGGGAGTTTGGGGGTGTTGGGTGTAACAGGGAGGGATTTGAGTGAGCCTGGAGGGGATGGAAAAAGATCAAGGATTGGAAAGCAGGTATTGGAATGATGTTGTTTCTGCTGAAAAGAGATGGGGAGGATCTTGGTGAGTCCTGGTGGGGCTGGGAAGGGACTGGGAGAGGGTTTGGGGGTCCTGGGGTGGTGGGGGCGAACAGGGAGGGGGCTATGGGAGGGGGCTAAGGAGGGACTTTGATGGGTTCGGAGAAGGCTGGAAAGTGACAGAGAGGTCTTAGGGAGTTCTGGGTGGGCTCAGGGCAAATTGGAGGGTACTTTGGAGGGCTTGGGATATCTGTGAGAGGCTTTGGCAGGCTCTGACCCCTGCAGAGCCCCAGAGGTGCTGCCAGACACCGCCCATAGAAGGGTGGAGATGGGGATCAGGGGCTCTGTGTTGGGCTTCATCTTCCTTGAACTGGGGCTTGGCTTCTACTTGTGCAAGAAGGTGAGTGGGGGACGCGGGGGGTCATGTTCCCCCTCCCCAAGAGCATGTGTGATCTCCCTGGAGACCCCAGCCTTGTGTCTCCCCCTTTTCTCTGCCCACAGAGCTCCTGACCGGGCAGCGGCCGCAGCCCCTCCCGGTGGCCTCAGGCCCAGCCACGACCCCCCCACTCCTTCCCCACCCCGATTTTGGAGGGGTAGTGTTTTCATCCCAGACCTGCTGTCACTCTGCCCCAGGCCGGCTGCTCCCAGTGTTCCCAATAAAGCTTCCCAGTTAGACCCAGTCCCGTTTACTGTGGGGCCGGACTGGGGAGGGACTTGGGGGTCCCCGCGGGGGGATCGTGGTTGGGCGGGGAGGGCGAGGTCCAGGTGGGGAACACTGGGTGCTGCGGGTCTGCCCGGCAACCGGTGAGTCATCAGAGCTGCTCTCTCTGATTGGCTGAATCTTCTTCATCGCATTGTCTGATTGGCTGAGGAGAGGCCCGGGAGTTGAGAGAAGGAACAGGAGAGATTCCACCCCGGCACAGGAAAAACAGACCCAGCATGGGCACAGAGAGGGAATTTATTACCAACCAAATCACAGCAACACAAGCAGAAGGGAAAGCAATCTCTACAACCCCTTCCCTCCACACAACAGGGATCACCAGGACCACGGATCACCAGGGCTCTGCCCAACGGGGGTCACTGGGGATCATCCAAAACCGATCCTCCCATGGGGGATGGAGCTGGAGCAGAGCACGAAGCTCTTCCCACACTCGGGGCACTCACAGGGCTTCCCTTAGTGGTGCCTCCGTTGGTGTTTGGTCAGGTGAGAGCTCTCTGAGAAGCTCTTCCCACACTCAGGACACTTGTAGGGCCTCTCCCCAGTGTGAATGCGCCGGTGTTTGGTGAGGGTGGAGTTGCGTTTGAATCCCTTCCCGCAGTTGTGGCAGCGGAAGGGCCTCTCCTCTGTGTGAATCCGCTCATGTAGGAGAACATTAGAGGTGGTCTGAAACCTCTTCCCACACTCAGGACATTTGCAGGGCCTCTCCCCGGTGTGGATGCGCTGTTGGCTTCTCAGGTTGGAGCTCTGCCCAAAGCTCTTCCCACATTCCAAGCAGGTGTAGGGCCGTTCCCCTGTGTGGATCACCTGGTGTCGTAACAGATTGGAGAGGGTGCTGAAGCTCTTTCCACATTTCCCACACCCATAGGGCTTTTCCCCAGTATGGATCTTCTGGTGCCGCATCAGATCGGAGCTCTCTCTGAATCCCTTCCCACATTCCCCACACTCATAGGGCCGTTCCCCAGTGTGGATCCTCTGGTGCCGGATCAACTTGGAGCTTGAAATGAAATTTTTCCCACATTCCAAGCACTTGTGGGGCTTCTCCCCTCCATGAGGCTTCTCCACCAGCTCTGAGCTCTGCCTGCATCTCCGGCCGCCTTCCCAGCTCAGGGAGGGTCTTTCCTCCTCGCAGCTCCCTGGGCTGGGTTTGCAGCCCCTCCTCCTGAGGGATCTCTGGGGCTTTTCCTCCTCCTCCATCCACCAATGCCTTGGGAATGAAAAATCCTGGTTTGGGAAAAAACAAGAAGAAAATGCCTTGGGCTGGGAGTTCCTCCTTGCCCAAGTTCATCTCAGGAAGTCATTGGGCATCTTGTGTCTGTTAGAACCGTCAAAACATCAAGATGCAGATCAGAAGTTCTTTAACATCAGTACACAAATCAAAAACTACCCAAAGAGCAAAACTGAGCCAAAACCCCCTCCAAAATATAAAGATGCATGCCCGGCAAATAAAACCAAAATGCCAACATATAGCCCGGTAAAGCTCAGAAACACCAAAATTCATCCGTATGAAAATTGTTGATCCTCCTCCCGTCATCTTGTGCAAGTGGGAGGGGCAACGACTCTGGGGCTGGTAGGAGTCTGCAGATACAGGGAGGGCTGAAACCTTGCACTGCGTCCCGTTTCTGCTCTTCCGCCTGTGTCCCTGTTCTTCCTCAATCCTCTTCGTCCAACTATTCCTCCTTCTCCTGCACAATCCCACCTTCTCCTCCCATGTCCATCGTTTGACCATTTTCTTCTCCAGCCCTGCTTCTCCTTCCCTTCTCCTGCTGCCCCCAGGCCCAGCACCCCCTGCCGGCTCCCTCTTCCCCCCAAACCCACAGCATCCCAGCGCAGGGGCAGGGATGGAGCTGGGGCAGCTCGGGCTGGGGCAGCGCTGGGCTCTCGGCCGCTCCCGCCCGCACTCGGTCCCCACTGCAGCCGCTCCCGCCACGGCAGCGCGGGGGGGCCCGGCCTTGGCAACTGCACAGACCCCATGGCAAATGGCCCATGGCCTCTGCCCCTTCTTCTGTCAATGAAATTACTTTCACAGGACTCCTCTGCCTTCTTTGTGCACAGAATCCTCTGGTGATGTGAAGTTTCCCACACACCTTGGGGCTTGGCCGGAATTCCTTCCCCCGTCCGGGGCGGGGGCAGCGAGTGGAGCTGAAGGTGCCTCACCCAGTTTGGGTGATCGGCTCCCTTGGGGGGCGGCGGCACCGGGCATGGATTGGGGACCCGAGAGTGACCAGGAGACAGACGAGGGACACATCAGGGGGCTGGGAAGAGTCGGCAGCCAGAGAGCTCTGAAAATCTCATCAGTGAGTGCAGTGGGATCTTCGGGGACTAAACATGGCAGGGCACCCATGGAGGGGAGAAAGGGAAAGCCAGGAAGGGCTCCCAGCAAAAGGGATGATGATCCCAAAATATCTCTGAAGGGTCCCTTGGGAGCATGTTGAGGGAGTTTGCACATTCTCCCAGAGATAATCAAGGACACGGACACCCAGGGGGGCAATAAGGGAAATCCAGAAGGGATTTAGACAGCAGTATTCAGGGGATAAGTGAAAAAGATGAGCTGGTGTGTTTTATTCAACCAGTGTTAGAAGATGTGGGGGATGGGTTTGAAATGGATGAGCTTTTATTTATTTCTAATTGTGATTGTAATTTACTGAGAAGGGATTTGATGGCTAATTTAGGAATACAAATTAATACTGTAAAGGTGATACAGGGTTGTGCTTTTGTCTGGCAAATTTCTGGCAAGGCTGAAGTGAACCCAGAAGTGTGGGCAGCTCCAGGAAAATAGGGAAAATTAGACATGGAGCCTCTGCAAATACTTTGAAGCAACCAGGACAAGCGGTGTCTAAAAGCAATACCCTATTCCAAGGGAGGGAAGGAAGGACTCACAGCCTCTTATTGAGTCCCTGCTAAAAGCAGGGCTTTTGGAGCCAGGGATCTCTCCATAGAATGCTCCTATCCTGCCAGTCAAGAAATCAGATGGAATTGACAGAATGGTGCAGGACCTAAGAATAATAAATGAGATTATTAAACCCAGACACCCCACAGTCTCAGATCCTTACAGCATCTTGAACCAGGTTCCCTCCTCACAGTGACACCATTCAGTACTTGATGTCAAAGATGCTTTCTGGGGATGCCCACTCACACAGGATGCTAAACTGTATTTTGCCTTGGAGTGAGAACAAGAGGCAGAAGGGAAAATGGTAAAGACATGGACGGTCCTTCTGCAGGGATGCACGGAAGCACCAGCCTTATTGGGGCAAGCCTTGCAGAAAATATCACAAGAATTTACCCCACCCCAGGGATTGGGTTAATGCAGGATGTGGATGACTTGCTCCAATCAGGAGGACAAGAAGTGGTAGAAGAAGCATCTGTGAAATGGCTGAATGTTCAGGCTAAAAAGCATCTTTGAGTATTTGAAAAAAAGCAAAAACGGTGGAGAAAAAGGCTAAATATTTGGGATATATTTTGACTCAATTTTGTGGTGTATTGACCCAGAGGAGAACGAGAGAATCTTAGAAGTAATGTACCCAGCACTAAAATGGAGCTGGGAAAATTCTGAGAATTAACAGGGAATTGCAGGACCATGATGGAGGATTCTCTGTTAAAGCCAGAACACTACATTACATTGCATTACCCAGATAGCCTCAATATTGTCATATGGACACGAGCAACAGTAAAACTTCAGAAAACAAAATAAAGCCAAAATTATTGGTGCCCTAGCCATGGCTCTTCAAGACTCAGAAAAGAAATTTGACATGTATGTGTCTTATACTACATATTATATTATTGGCTGTTGCAAATATTAAAATGAATGCTATATGTAAATTGTTGGAAAACTTTGCTGTATGAATATAATTTCTTTTAATTTTGCTATTAACAAACATTAAAAATAGTAGGTTGATAAATACATATTTCTTAGACTATAACATGGTGATGTAAAAAGCTTTTTTTCATGTAACTAACTCTGAGAATGGTAGAATAGAAAAGATAATCAGGAAATCCTTCACATTCTTGGATTATGGGACAGCAGACCCCCAGGGAAGGAGAAATTTAGATTTACAGGTTGGGGGGGAGTGATTTTGAGTAATGCATGAAGAGTCATGAATATGCAACAGGTTGATGCATTTAAGGAAGTGTTATTTGAATTAGAGTGTGCTCTTGGCTGAAGGAAGCATCCTGATGTTATAACCTTTTGCCGTATTGTTTATCTCTTATTGTCTTTCATAAAACCTTTAAATTATTACCAGTAAAGCAGTTTTTTAAAGATGTGGATGTTAAACAGGGCCATGCCAAAGGAATTCCTGTGCTAAAATGTTTAACCCAGGGGCCAGTGGCCTCATTGTCTGCAGAATTTTGCAGCTATAGATTTAATGGGAACTGAGGCCCCAAAACTGATGGCAGGAGGATCTCCTGTTGTTCAAGTCTGGCACCAAGTGAAAGCTTTGATAACCAAAAGAGCCTCTACATGGATGAGCAGGGCTCTGTGATTACAGAATGAAACTTGTTCAGTGGCACAGGAGGATTTAGAATTGAGGACAGGGGAAGGGTTGAACCCAGCCTCCTGTTTGAACAGCCTGCACAGGGGCTGGGAACAAACCCATGGCTGCATTCAAGGGACAGAGCTCCAGAGCCAGCACAGGAGAGATTGATGAGACATTTCCTGGCCTGAGGGACAAAATGTGTTCATGGATGGGTCTGCAGGAGAAGGGAAAAGAGTTCCAAGACACGCTGTGATTAAGGAAAGGGAATTAGAACAAGCGCAGGTCACCGCCCGCATGGTCAGCTCAAGCGGCGGAGCTGTGTGTGCTTGGAAGAGCCTGGCACTGAAATGCCCTGAGCAGGAAGGATAAAATATCTGCTGGGGACAGCATGGCAGCTAACAGGGGGCAAAAGCAATTTTGACCTCTTCAGGAATTACTAGATCATTTATTAAGCTGTTTCTAAAACAAATAATTCCAAGATAAGGGATTGTGGAAGCAGCAGACTCAGATGGGGAACTAATTTTACAGGAAAGATCCTTCAGGGGGTTATGGCTGCTTTAGGAATACACTGGGAACTCCACAAGCCCTGGCACCCCCAGAGCTCAGGTAAGGCAGAAAGAATGAATGGGGAAATAAAGGAACTTCTTTGGAAGCTGGTGATAGAAACCAAGATGCCACGGGTACAGGTTTTGCCATTGCCTTTGGCAAGAAAAAGAGCCAGACCAGGGCAGACATTCACTTATCTCCCTTGGAACTGGTGTTTGGAAGTCCTAACTCTGGTAATTTTCCACCTAGTGGAGAATAATCCTACTTTTGTCTTGTCAGTTAGGTTCGGGCCAAGGATGTGACAATCAATTTTTACTCCTAGGAGAAGCAGAAATAACTTGATTGCTCTGGGAATTTTTTGCGTATATTTCGGCAAGGCTCTTAGTGATGGCAAAATTTGTGTTTGGGTTTTTCGATGTTCACCTTTAGGATGGATTTTGCAAAACTAGAAGGGCTTTAAAGGTGATGCTTTAATGTATCAACAGTTAAGGGAATATTTTTTAAAAATAAAAAGAAGGAAACAAAAAAGCAGATTGTGGGATTACCACATGTGAGTCACCCAATGGCTGCTCTTGAACAGAAGCTTAATTCCAGGCAGGCAGGCAGGCGAGGAGTTTTAGAAATGCAAATTAACACTGCTGGGGCAAAGTGTGGACAGTGTACCAGGGTCTTCTTGCCTGGGGAGGAATTGGGCTGAGTCCCTCACCCCAAGCTCTGCCTGCTTGCACAGATGGAATTTGCCCAGCTAAAGGCAGG
>JAREIS010001076.1:0-30896 GCA_030060385.1 Muscicapa striata striata
GGGTCCAATCAGTGTCGGATTTTAATATTGGCACATTTTTTCAGCAATAAGCAAGTTTTTGCCTCTTTGTGAAACATACATGTAAAGACAAAAAGGCCCGGGACAGTTCTCTTTCCCTTCCAGCCTCTCACACAGTAACACCAGCCCAGGCCCCTCCACTTTGCCCGGGCCGGGCAGGGGCAGGCGGGCTCTGACTCAGAGCTCAGGAAGCTGCCGGGCCCCGTTTCCAGCCAGGGACCCCGATATCCAGGGAAAGGAAAGGCAAGGCCCGTTGCTCACATCCCTGCCCCCCGGCACGGCCGCGGCTCGGCAGAACCCTGCCCTGCCCCGGCCCGGAGCGGCTCCGAACGGCCGGGCCCGCCCCGCTGCCCACGGGCCTGGGGGAAAAACAGCTGAGCCCCGTTCTGGCAAGGCCCCACAGCCTTGTCTGCTGGGCAGGGTGGAGGAAGAACCCCCGGCCCGCGGCTGGAATTGAGCGCAGCCGGCGCCGGAGAACAGCCATGAAAGCAGAAACTCATCAGCGCTTCTCTGACTAAACCCTGCAGTCCTCACCCAGCCCCCAGCGTGGCCTGGAAAGACTCTTTATTGTAAATAACTCAACAGCCCCACCTGGAAAATATCACACAACCCTCTCCTGCCCGGGCAAGGTATTAACTCTTTGAATGCACAGAATAAAACTTTACAGATACAGTATTCTCTCTCCTAAATAAATAAAAAAAAAAAAAAATAGTATTACACACATAGAAACCATATAAAACCACCAAAATCAAACAAAAAGAGAAGTCAAATCCGAAATAAAGAAAGAAGCAAAGTTGTAACCTAAATTTCTCTTTTTTTTTTAACTATGGGGAAAAATCTCTTATTTCCCTATGACACATAAAAATATTGTGAACTGAATATGATTGTTCTAACTGTAAATATAAACAAAAGCATTAATATTAAAGTAAGAAAATGTTAAAATTGCTGTGATCCCCTACATTTAAAAAATAAAAAAGCCATGGCTGTTCCCCCCCCCAAAAAAAAGAAAAAGAAAATAACCTCTGTTCTCAAAAATAAAGTAAGTTTTTGCTTAAGCTGATATAATGCTTGAAGTTTGCCTCATAAGTCTTTAGTAAAAGTTATTAGGAAAATTGTTAGTTTGAAAAAAGGGTTTTTAGATAGTAATCAGATTTCCATTCTCCCATGTGGCCAATCCCTCTAATATGAAAACCAAACAAAAACTTTCTTGTGAAGAAATCTTCATAGATTAAAAAAAGGTCTCCTCTTTCAAGTAAATTTGTAAAAGTTATTTTAAAGGTGGTAAATTGGGTCTTTTTTTGTACATTTTTAGTATGAAAAAAAATGTAAAGTTTTATTCTAGATTTTTTTTTCTTATAGTTTCTAGTAATAAAATTTCTCTTTATACCATTTAAAGTTAAACCTCTGTTTTGCCTTCCTCCTAATCCTATCTTGCAACAAAAAAAGTTCAAATTAATAAACCTAAACCACTACATCCAACCTCAGATATTCCTGGATTTTGATTTCCTGTTGCCCAAGGGTGTCTTCCACAGTGAAGTGCTGATGAACTGGGGCAAAGACCAAGATTTTGGAGACAGTGAGATGGAAACCCCTCCAAACAAGGTTCTTCCACTCAAGCACGTGGATCCTCAGCTTGCATAAACATGGAAATGCTTTTCTATTGGCCTTGATTTGCTTTTGATTTCTCTTCATCCCTTTAAAACATCCAACACTGGGGTAAAAATAAAACACTGAACTGAGACATGGGTGGGGACATGATGGGACATGGCCAGTGACACGTGGGGACATGGCCACGGCCGGTGCCATGGGGGAACTTGCAGGGGCTGTGGGGGATGCTGGGTTTGAGGGAGTTGAGGGTTCCTGGGAGGCACTTGGGGCTTGCTGAGGGCTTTGGGGACCCCAGGCCGAGCGGCTCCGGCTGCGCTGGGAGACCCTGGCGGAGGTTCTGGGGCAGCTGCTCAAGGACCCCCTGCCCTGGAGCCCCAGCCGGGCATTGGGCTCCTGGAAGGGAATGAACGTCCTTGTCCCCAGGAGGGAAATCCCAGCACCCCCAGGGTGTCAGGGGCAGCTGAGAGGCCACAACAGGGAGGGGAAAGCCAGACAGAACTGTCCCCTCCAACTGCACCCCAAAATCCCAGAAATCAGGGGTTCTTCCCAGGAAAAAGCTTCCAGGTGGTGCCTGAGTTGAGGGAAAAGGGCCTGGAACCCCAAAACCAATCATGTGGGACAGGGGGGTGGATTGGGGGGCAATGTGGAAGGCAGGGAAGAGTGGGGGGAACAAAGGGGACTGGGACCCCCAGATTGCACTGGGAGGGGTCCCACTCTGTAACTGCTGGACTGGAGACCTCGTGGTGGAGGCAGAGCTGCAGACAGACAGGACACACTGCTCACCTTGTGTGCACAACAGTGACAGTTTATTCCTGGAGGCTCCCTTTTATTGGGGGTCCAGAATCCTCATGCCTGAGCATATCATTGCTTGAGGTCTTGGTGCTGCCCAGCTCCTTTGGCCAATCCCATGCCTGCAGCCCAGGTGGAATCCGACCGGGTTAAATCCACCCGGGGCGGGCCCATGGTACCGAGCCGGCTTTCCAAGGCAGCGCCTATTGCAAGCAGCTTGCACTGCAACAACTGCCCTTTCCTTTTTTATTAAAAGGGTAAAAACGCTCTGTGACACCCATCTGCAAGGGCACATTGCAAACAGGGTGGCAGAAGACAGCATACATCTAATTTGGGATGAGGTTTCTCACTGGAGCTGCAGCATTCATGCCTGAGGAGCTGTTGGGTGAGAACTATTAATCACAGGCTCAGTGTTTAGGAGGTACAAGTTACAACTGCTGTAATAAAACAGCCATGAGTACATTTTCTTCATGCAGGAAAACCCAATTCTTTCTTCACACAGCTTATTTTTTACAGTTTTTACAGACCTCGTGTGTAACTCTGGTTAATAGTTTTCTTGCCAATTACTCCATTGGTTAGTAAAAGGTATTTTACTTGTCAATCAAATTTCTCTCTTCTTGGTTAGTTTACATATTTTGTTCACTGATTCTCATTAGACAGATTTCTTGTTTATTGCAGGTGCAAAGGGTTCTTTTATGAGAATAGCTTTCTGTGTTAATTGTTTTCATGCTTAAGATTGTTTTCACATGGGAACAAGCAAGTTTCTTAACTAGCTCTTGGAAGGGTGTTATCTCATTGAGGTTATCACTGGTTATCTACTAGATATGGGATAATATACATAAAAGACCAATTTAAATCAACAAAACAGAAAATTCTATCATGTCATTAACACAAGGTTTCACAGCATAAGAAAACAAAAGAATAATGTCCAATGTCTTCTAGGGAAATGGAAATAAATGACCATTGTTTTAAAGTCCAATTAGTCCATAGCTGGAAATGTTGATCTTTGACATCACTGAATGAGCTCTTGGATCCTGGAACAGGGAATAACTGAAGAAGGTTGGTAGGAACATTACACCATAATGATGACCTAAGGCTTTTTTGGCAATTTACCTCTAAATTTCCAGACACAGCTATGACTTGGCAGTCCTACTTCTGTTTTTGTTCTGACCAAAAGGCTGCATGGTGATTAGCTTCTTTTTCTTCCCACTGGCCTCATTTTCGTGGAGGCAATTGATGTTTGGCTGAATAAATAGGTGATTACTTTGAACTTGTTGATGGTAAATATACAGTCATACCTTCTCCTTAAGTTAATGAATTAATTAGACTTTGTCATTGTACGTTCAATTGAGGAGTGCTACATAATTTCTTTTTGTACAAATATTGCAATTTTTAAAATGTAAGTATATAAATATTTAGAAGCTAATTCTTTGTTTTAAAAACAGCATGCATGACTATTACAATGAACATGAAGGGAACAACAAAACAAAACAATATATATAGTAAAACCAAAACCTTACCGCAATAGGTGATAGTTCAGATAGAACAATCCCAAACATTTCCAATAACAGACATAATTCTTAACACATGTAAAATTAAATTATTACCAAGCACTAAAACATTGCAGCGTCATCCCAGTGTCTGCAACAGCTGATAAACCTCAAATCAGTGAAGAGTTGGATAAGCATCTATTGTGGGTTGGTTTTTCCTTCCCTCTCTGCCTCTGGAATTTTTTCCCCATTGAAATGCTAAAAAGCACTGATGGTTGGGTACTAGCACTGGAGGGGGAGTCTCCCTGTTTTTTTGGGAATTTCTCTTGGAGGGCAGGGGAGGGAAAGGGGGAACACCATGAGATTAGAAACAGGTAAAGGAGGGTGAGGGGCAGTTGCTGGCTCTCACTCATTTTTGGCTTTGGAGGAAAAAGGTCGTTGCTACCCACCCCCACCATCCCAAAGCCGGGAGCTGCCTCTCTGTTTTGGGCCCCTCACCCCTGCTTGGATGCCCTCCCGCTTCAGCTTGCTGTTTGCCGAGTGTCCCGCCTCTCCTCCATCCCCTTCCCATCTGGGACACAGCCACCATCACCCCCAGCACCCCTGCAGCTGCGCAGGATCGTCGCATCTGCCCTGTCCACCGGGAATCTGCCAGAGCTCCCTGCACACTGTGACAGGAACTGCACCACAGGGGAAAAGTGCCTGAGGCCGAGAAGGACTGGAACTGGGTTACTGCTCTGTCTGTTGTGAATTCCATAGTGGTTGTTTTGTTTGCCTTGTTATACATACTAGTAAAGAACTGTTATTCCTATCCCCATATCATTGCCTGAGAGCTGCTTAATTTAAAAATTATACTAATTCAGATGGAAGGATTTACTTTCTCCATTTCAAGGGAAGGCCCTGCTTTCCCTAGCACATACCTGTCCTTTTTTTAAACCAGGAGAGATTCAGGTGGCACCTGAGAGCATTGTGAGGAAAGGGTGAAAAGGAATAATGGTTCTTGAGGGACCTGTGAAAAACACGGTTCACTCTTTTGAGAGAATTAAAATGTTTAATAAAGAGACAATGGAGACAAACATAAAGCAAAGGGTTAAAACGGCCGGGTGCTTGGCATGCCGCCAGGAGCACACCACTGCTTCTCGAACACCCCTTTACATACATTTCACAATCCATTCATTAGTTGCATATTCATAGACCTTCATGCATAGTCAATTGTTTCTGGAACTATTTAGCATGGCCATTCCTTGGGTCCGCCTTTTTAGAGCATGCGTGTTTTCTTGGCTTGTGATTTTATTTCTCCTCATCCTTTTTCAAATTGGGTGGTGGTTTCAGTCGGTGAGCGTTGATAATTGTTGTGTCAGCTGTGGAACCCCCATCACCTGTTCACGGGCTGTTATCTTCACTAGGCGCAAACACAGACGGCGCTGAAATGGTGTCCGTGCCCTTCCAAATGCACTCGCAGAGCTTCCCCAAGGGCTGGGCTGGGCTGCGGCAGCATCGGCAAATGCCCTGTGCAGATACCGGGGCCGGGGCAAGAAGCACACACGGGGTTCGGTCTCTTTGGCTGAAGGAAACGAGTGTTTTAGCTCCCTTGGGGGAGAAAACTACTTTCAATGGCACTCGTCTGTTTTACCTGGCATTCAAAAGACAAATAAATAAATAATGAAAATAACTCCATTTTTCGTCTTTGTTTTGTTCCGGGGCACTCAGCTCGTCCCACTCGTCATCCTCTGGGGCCAAGGGCTTGGTCCCGATGTTGTGCTTGGTCTCATCTTCCTAATTTTCCTGCACGAGCTCTTTGTCGCTGTCATCTTCCCAACTGGAGTGTCCTGAGGTCCTGCTGCCATTCCCTCCTGACACAATTTGGCCAATGGGTTCTTCCCAGTCGGAAAGTTCTGTACAGCTGATGACTCCTGCTTGGAACAGCCCTTGCTCGATGTGTTCTTCCAAGTCCGAGGGGTCTTGGGAGCTGCTGATTTCTCCCTGGGACAGATGTTCCTCCGTGCATACTTCCCAGTGGGAGAGTGTGTGGTAACTGGTGACTTCCTCACCTTCCCATTGGGAAAGCTCTGGCTCAATGTCATCTTCCACCTCATTGTCCTTCCCAGCCAAGGTCCCCTCCTTGCTCTCTTGCCCTGCCCGCACTGACACTGCCGCTGTCCCCTCCTGCTGCTGCTCCCTGGGGGCCTGGGCTCCCAGCTGGGCGGGCGAGGGGCTGGGGGGCTGTGTGGGGCAGGCACTGAGCTCTCTTCCCTTTTGGCTGTGGCCACTGATTCCACTTCTACAGCCATGCACTGCTGTAGGGCATAGACTTCCTTCAGCTGCTGCCTCAGTGCCTGATCTCCTGCAGCGCCTGGCTCAGGATCTCAGGTGATGTTCTGTCCGTGGGACTCTGTGGGGCAGGAGAGGCTGGGCAGGGACGGCGCTGCCTCTGCTGCCACCGCTGTGCCCTCGGGGCTGGCACAGCTGGGCCCCACTGGGGACAAGGCTGGGGCTGCTCGTGGCTCACAGGGCGCAGGGGTCTGTCCCACATCTTGGAGCTGCTGTCATTTCTACATTGGGACAGCTCCTGGCTGCTCACATGTTCCTCCCATTGGGACAGCTTTCACTCACTCCTATCTGCCCATTGGGGCAGCTCTTGGACTCCAGTGTCTCGTCCTTGGGACAGCTCCTTGTCCTTGCTGTCAGTTGGGACAGTTCCTTGTCCCTGCTGTCTGTCACTTGGGACAGCTTCTTGTCCCTGCTATCACTTGCAGCTGAGAGAAATGTAGCATTTGTCTTTACAAACAAGCTGTAGATTGCTGGTAGATACAGTTGGCACCAAGAGATAAAAGAAACAATGGGAGGGATTCCACTGATTGATGAATGGGAAAAGAGATTTTCCTTTACAAACAAACTGTAGGTTTGCTGGTAAATGAAATTGGGTAACAGAATGTTGGGGGTTGGGTTTTTGTTCCTTGACTGCGTGAGTTTGGAGAATTTTTCCCATTGTGATGCTAAGAAAACCTGCCGGCTACGCCCAGGGTCTTTGGCGGCCCTGGATGGGGCGGGTAGGTGGGAGCGGCTTCTGGAGGGGTATGTGGGCTTCCGAGAGGAGCTACTCAGAAGGTACTCGTGTTTCTGGCGAGGGAGCGGAGAGGAGGGAGCCCCCGATCTGCTCAGCACGTGGCCAGGAGGCAGGAGAGCCGGACGCCTGTGTCAACTTCTCTGCATCTTTCCTGCTTAGCCTCCTACCTCTGGGAATACAACTGGTCATCTGGACACAACAGTGAGCGAGGAGCTGCTCCCACCTGAGCCAGCCCGGCTGCAGCTGCTGTCCTCCACCTCCCTCGCTCCCGCCTGCGCCTGCAGCTGTGCTGGCCCTGCCACGTGTCACAGCCCTGAGAGCTGACACAGACGGAGTGTGTCCGTGGCTAAAGAAAGGACTGGAACTGGGTTATTTTCTTCTGTTTTTGTTGGTAATTTTAATAACTGCTGTTGTTTTCTACCTGTGCAGTTAGATATAGTAGTAAAGAGCTGTTATTTCTACCCCTTATCTCTGCCTTGAGTCCTTGATTTGAAACAATTATAACACTTAGAGGGGGTGAAATTAAATTCTCTATTTCAAAGGGGAACTTCTGTCTTTTATTGGCAGAACCCTGTCCTAGAAACCAGGACAGACTTGTATAATATAGTGTATTTCAAAACACCTGGAGACAGTTAGCTGAGTGAAAGGCTTTAGAGAAATCTTTTACTAACCTGGACTTACAGGCCAGGTGAGATCCTTTGGTCTTCGCACAGGGCCCAATTATGAACAAAAAATAAAGCCTAAGATAAACCCAGGCAATGTACTGAATTGTGAGGCTCTGTAGGAATTTATATATTCATTGCAATCATAGTGACTATTTTGACAAAAGAGATATGTAAGGTGCCCTTTGGTGCCTATGGTCCCAGAGGAGAGAGTTTAAATGCTCTTTTAGTAGGAAGATCTAGTAGTACTATTCAGGGTATTAATGTCATTTAGGTGTTATTGATTCTGATTATTTGGGACAAATTTATGCTGTGGTATCGGTTAGTGACCCTATTGTTGTTATAACTGGCTAAATGTTCTGTTTCACTGCTAGACAAAATATTTTCTTTTCTTGTGCTGTTTTTCTGAAGATGAATATGAAATGAATAGAAAAGGAACTTGTATTGTTCAACTTACTCCTTTTGTGAGCTGGGTTCCAATTGTAGTGGACTGGAGTCATGGCACAGGAGGTTTTGGGATCTACAGGATCACCTCTGGTATTTTGGACTAAAGAAAATGACAGATCATTGTCTGGAACAACAGTGCATTGTCACAGCCAAAGGACATCATCCAGACACTGTAATTATCAGAGGTTTAACTGACACAGGAACAGATGTTATTGTCATTTCACAGATTTTTTAGCCTTCATTGTGGCCCCTCACTTGAGCAGATTTTGGAGTTGTAGGGTTGGGTGATGTAACTGTAGATGGTCTGTCTGCTACTGTAATTAATTTGAAACATCCTGAGGGCCAACAAGCTGACATCAGGCCTTGTGTTACCAATGCTCTGTATAATTGATGGGGACGAGATTGTTTATCTCATTGGGGTGTAGAAATCACTGTGGGCTTTTGGCAAGGGCCACTGTGCTGTGGGATCCTGAGTGTCTGGTTGTGACCTTGGCATGGTTAACAGATAAACCTGTCCGGAACCTCCCTATTGAAAAGCTTACTGCCCTGCTAAAATTTAGTAGCAGAACAGCTGCCAGCTCAGTATAATGCAGAATTATTCAGCCCATGGAATATCCCACTTTTTTGTGATAAAAATGAAGTCAGGGAAATGGAGATTTATGCATGATTTACGGCAGATAAATACTGTGATGGCCACAATGGGAGCTTTGCAACCAGGTCTCCCAACACCCACAATGATTCCATAGGGATGGAAAATAGTTATCACTTATTTGAAAAATTGCTTTTTTGCTATTCTGTTGGGTATACAACATAAGGAAAAATTTGCTTTTACTGCGCCCTCTTTAAGTCATGTTGAACTTAACAAAAATATTAGTGGAAAGTTCTATCCTAGGGAATGAAAAATTCTCCAACTATTTATCAGTGGTTTGTGGTACAGACCTTATCAAAGGTGGGAGAACAATTTAGCAGTTGCTATGGCTATCATTATATGGATGATATCTTGTTGGCATCTGAAAATGAACAACAATTGTCAGCTCTTGCATAATGTGCTGTTACAAATTTCAAAACTTTTGGCTAAATTTTTGCACCAGAGAAAGTACAGAAACAGATGCCTTGAAAATATTTGGGGTTGATAATGGCCAATACTCAGACTGTGCCTCAACCTGTCAAATTAGACACTGAAGTTAAAACTGTTACTGATGTATGGAAATTGGTTGGTGCAAAAAGTTAGATTAGGTCATACTCAGGGATAACTAATCATCAATTGCAACTTTATCTTAATTACAATTAGGAACTATTTCCTGTACTGATAAGGTATATTAGACTGCTGTAGCAGAAAAGGCCATAGAAGGAATTGAACTGGCTTTGACAGGCAAATTTGTTAATGGGATAGATCCTTCTGTTGGAGTGCAATTATTTCTCTTAAAAGATCGTGATGTAGACATGCAGACATTATCATCAAAGGTCACAAATGTTGTAATGAGATTTTAGGCCATGATTCTCTAACTATTGTAATACCTGTACAACAATGATATATTGAATGATGTTTTCAAAATCCTTATGAATTGTAATCTGCTTTGTCTTATTTTACAGGCCAAAATAACATATCATTTACTTTCTCACCCTATTTTGACTTTAAACTGGGATATTCCTGTTCAGGGGTAAAAATCAATCATTTCTTCTTGTCCTGATTGTCATATTACTCATATTTCACAATATTATGGTACTAACCTGAGGGTTACTGCCTTTGCCTCTTTGCCTCTGTCTTAGAGACTCATCCCTCTCTTTGATGCTGTAAGTTTAGCTTTCCTATTTTTCAAGTTCTGCACTTCGTGTGTAACTCTGAACTTCATCTGAAGTTCTCTTCACAGTTGAGTTAGACAAAACAATCCTTTTCCAGCCTGAGAACCAAGGACACCGTTGCAGCTTCAGGCCCAAAAGTGTAAACAACAGCGAACTGAAGGAAGCAATCTGGGAGAAAGGAACTTTATAACCTGAAGCCGGAATTGGACAATTAACCCCAAGAATGGAAATGGACCTAAACTTATAAAAGTGTGAAAACCTGAGGCCGCTCGTCCATCTTGCGTCTGTCTTGGGCAGAGCCACGGCCGGGCTCTTGCACTGCCCAAGGTGCATCCTTAGAAGGCCTTTGAATAAACACCAACTTGATTCCTTGAACACTGCCCAGCCTCTGTTCCAGGCAGCCTCTGGAAAGCACGGCCTTCCGAATGGAAAGCATTGCATTTTACCGAGGGACACTGCAAAGTCCGTGAAGAGGGCAAGGCCTGCTCAGCAGAGAGCAAACCACCCGCTGTGTTTGACCCACAGCACTGCCATGCAAAGGCAACACGTGCCAGCTACTGGGAAGGAAGAAACCTCATGGCAGTCAAAACCAGAGCAGGGGGGTCCTGGGGCTCGTGTGCCCCCTCCCCTGCAGTGTGTGTGCTCCCCCGGGACCCCTTGCTCGGGGTCAGTCCCTTTTCTGTGCCCTCAGAGCTCCTGAGCCGCAGCGGCCACAGCCCCTCCCCATGGAGGAGCTTTCCCTCACACAGCCCGGGCCCCTGAGAGCGCGGGAGAGGCTGCTGAGCCGTCTGCAGAGCCCGCCCTCGCTGCGATTGGCTGATTCTGCCGTCACTCCTCGTTCTCGCGCACTGATTGGGCAGAACGGGGACAAGCCCGGCCCCGGGGCCAAAGGCGCCATTTGGGAGGCGTCTCTGCGGGGCGGAGAGCGGCAGCAGCGGCGGAGCCCGGTGAGGCGGCGGCGGAGCTCGGAGGCGGCCCCAGCGCAGGTGGGAGCCGCGCTCGGTTCTGCGGGGGCTCGGGGCTCGCTGCGGGCGGAGGGGGCGGCAGGGGGCTCTGGCGGGTTCGTTGTGCCGTGCCCGGCCCGTGTTCCCCGGGGCTGAGGGCGCTGCGGGAGCGGCTGCCCGCGGTCTCCTTCCCGCTGGGGCTGGGCAGGAGCCGCTGCCGGAGCAGCGCTGGCTCGTCCCGGTTCCTGTGGGTAGCACAGAGGTGGCTGCCCTGTGCCCGGGGCTGTGCGGGAAAATTCACGTGGCCAGAGGTTTGTGTGCCCAAAGGAGACAGAGGAGTCCTGTAAAAGTGACTTTATTGATGAACAAAGGCAGAGGCCATGAGGCATTTGCCATGCGGTCTCTAAAATGCAGCCTTCTTTTTATCCTCATTTTCCCGTCTGCATCTCCCTCTCCCTTTCCCCACTGGCTGAGGTACTTGGAAGGTTCAGATTTCCCGATCCGCTTTCTGCATGTCCCTTTTAATATGCACCCCGCTGCGATATTAATCTTAATTATTTCACTCTGTCCTCTTCTCATTTCTTCAAGAATTGACTGTACAATCTTTTAATTACCATTGGCTCAATCCCTTTTCCTGGATCTTTGTTTTTGGGATTATTCTCAGTGCCCTCACTCCCTGTCCTTTTGTAGCCGTTTCTGGATCAGGCCTGGCTGCCACCTGCATCCCCTTGCTCACCTGCTGAATGAGCTGCACTCAGCAAGGTGTCGAGCATGGGAAAAAGATGAGAGTTGCTGCAGCACATCAGAGGAGGAACAGCATTGGTTTATGGTCATGGTCTGCCGGGGAATCATGAAAGTGTTTCCCATTCCCATCCTTTGTACATTTGGACAGGAATATGAGTCCCTTTCTTATTTCCGTTGTTATCTCTTTCACCACTTTACAGTTATAATTGATTTGTAAATATCAGTTTCAGTAATTTCATTTTCCACAAATGTTACCTTCTTCCGTGGTGTGGTTGGGTTGGCAGGAAGTCAGGAGCTGAATTTGTCTGGTTGGTTATTATTTCGAGGGCAGCTTGTAATCATGTAATTCAAATGATAAATGAGTACTTTTTACTTTTTCCCCCAGCAGTTTTAATTTGCATTTCTAGAGCTCCTCTCCTGGCTGCCTGAAACCAGTGCTACAATTCCAGAGCAGCCATTGGATGACTCACATGTGGCCCCCTTCTAATATGCTTTTTACTTGATATTTTAGTGTTAAAGAGTCAAGACATTACTTGATTCTTGCCAGGATGTGCAACAGAAATCATTTCGTCCGTACATAGTCCGGGTGTGCAGAAAAAATCATTCCATGGCACCTGAGTTTTACTAGATTTTTTTCCGAAGTTTCCTACAGTCTGAATCCATTGGTTAGATGTTGATTGCTTCCAAGTTGGGTAATTCTCAGTATTTCCTTTCCTACTGCACGCAGATTTTTTTCTCTAATGTTAATTAGGTCCTATTGTAGGATTTTCTTATCAGCCTTTTCCAAATCAGGTGTCTCCAGCACTGCCAGAGAGTGGGTGTTCCTGATGTTTGCTAATGGTCCTTGATGTTCTGCTAATGGATGTTATCTTTGTATCTTTCAGGCTATTCCCAGTCTGTTGAGATGTTAAACTCGTCTCTGTTGACTGGTGACACATCCCTTAAAAAACCCTGTAAAATTCCTTTCTCCAATTCAAAGGCAAACCAAGCCGGAGAAATGAAACCAGATTTCCAAAACTCTAAGGTTGGTGTATTTTCCAGCAATCCAATCCCCCCCAGCCCAGTGTGTGAGTGTAATTGAGAGCCAGAGTGGAATTGTGCCGCTGTGTTCCCCAGCAGCTGTGGCAGTGCAGGCACAGAAAGCAGCCAAGCTGCAGCAGTGGCAGCAAGGATTGGCCCCAGTGGCTGGAGATGCCAAAGGAGGGTGGCCAGGCAGAGGATTTGAGCAGAGGATGTGTGGGCAGGCCCAGGGGCTTCCCCCGCTGTGGAGCCCTGGCTGCTGCTGCGTTGCCTTCAGTGCAGGCTCAGTGGGGCCTCCCGTGCTGGTGCTGCAGGCGGGAAGTGCAAATGTGCGGGGCTGGAGAGCCCCTGAGCCCAGGGTGAGGGGTCCCCCCGTGCTGAGCTGTGCTGGGGCTGTTTCTGTGCTCAGGGACACTTGGCATGGGCCACGGCACTTGGCCACCAGTGGGGCTTCTGTGCACTCCTCAGGCAGAGTGTAAGTCTTGCTCTAATTCCCTTTCCTTAATCAGAGCGTGTCTTGGAACTCTTTTCCCTTCTCCTGCCCTTGACCCATCCATGAGCACATTTTGTCCCTGAGGCCAGGGAATGTCTCATCAATCTCTCCTGTGCTGGCTCTGGAGCTCTGTCCCTTGAATGCAGCCATGGGTTTGTTGCCAGCCCCTGTGCAGGCTGTTCAAACAGGAGGCTGGGTTAAACCCTTCCCCTGTCCTCAATTCTAAATCCTCCTGTACCACTGAACAAGTTTCATTCTGTAATCACAGAGCACTGCTCATCCATGTAGAGGCTCTTTTGGTTATCAAAGCTTTAACTTGGTTAAGCCAGACTTGAACAACAGGAGATCCTCCTGCCTTCAGATTTTTCGCCTCAGGTCCCATTAAAGCTCTGGCTGCACAATTCTGCAGACATTGAGGCCACTCTGGCCTCTGGGTTAAACATTTTCACTTGAGAATTCCTTTGGCATTGCCCTGTCTAACATCCACGTTTTTGAAAGGGAGGTTGACTTTCCTGGTAAATATTTAAAGTTTTAATAAAAGGCAGTAAGAGACAAACAATAAAGCAAAAGGCTATAACAGCAGGATGCTTGGCCTTCAGCCAAGAGCACACACTAACTCAGAAAGCATTTCCTTAAATGCATCAATCTCTTGCATAATCATCGGTCTTTCATGCATTGATCAAACACATTCCCCCCCAACCTGTAAAGCAACATTTTTTCCTTCCCTGGAGGTCTGGTGTCCCATAAGCCAAGAATGTGGAAAATTTCCTGATAATCTTTTCTTTTCTACCATTCTCTGAGTTAGTTACATTAACAAAAGCTTTTTACCTCACTGTGTTATAGTCCAAGAAAAATATATTTATCGCAGTGCTATTTATAAGTTTTGTTAATAGCAAAACTAGAAGAAACTGTATTAATACAGCCAATTTTCCAACATTATACATATAGCATTCATTTTAATATTTGCCAAAAGCCAATCATGTAATATGCACTGTAACACACAAACAATTAAAATTTCTTTTGTGAGTCTGGAAGAGCCATGGCTGTGGCAACAATCATTTTGGTTTTATTTTGTTTTCTGAAGTTTTGCTGTTTCTTGAATCCATACCACAACATGGAGGCTATCTGGGTTTAAAAACTCATGCGAAGTTCTGGCTGGAACAGAGAATCCTCAGTCCCGGTCCTGCAATTCCTTATTAGTCCTCAGAATTGTCCCAGCTCTGTTTTCCACTTTTGTACAGCTAACGATATTCATGGCTCTGTTCAGTCTTTGTTCTTCTTCTGGGAGTTCCTGAATGTAGCAGGATCTTGGCTGAGCAGCAGTCTGTGTGGTCAGTTAATAACATTTTCTGAACCTGATGGCTTCTGCTGTCACTTCCTTATGTGCACGTCCCTGGCCCTGTCTCCAGGCGATTCCCAGCATCTGTTTGTAAAGACACTTTCCTGTTCTCCCTTCCATGGGGGTCCAGGCAGAGCCGCAGCTCCCAGCGTTCCCCACCTGGACCCCACCTGCCCCCCCGGGCCCCAGCGCCCCCGGGAGGGGATTTGGGGAGGTGGGAGGGGCAGCGCCAGGCCGGGCCCCCCCGCGCTGCCGTGGCGGGAGCGGCTGCAGTGGGGACCGAGTGCGGGCGGGAGCGGCCGAGAGCCCAGCGCTGCCCCAGCCCGAGCTGCCCCAGCTCCATCCCTGCCCCTGCGCTGGGATGCTGTGGGTTTGGGGGGAAGAGGGAGCCGGCAGGGGGTGCTGGGCCTGGGGGCAGCAGGAGAAGGGAAGGAGAAGCAGGGCTGGTGAAAAAAATGGTCAAATGATGCACATGGGAGGAGAAGGTGGGATTGTGCAGGAGAAGGAGGAATAGTTGGAGGAAGAGGATTGAGGAGAAGTGGGGACACAGAACAAGGAGGAGGAGGAGCAGAAACAGGAAGCAGCACAAGGTTCCACCCCTCCCTGTATCTGCAGCTCTCCCAATCCCCAGGAGCATGTCCCTCCCCACATGAGACAGGTGACTGCAGAGAGGGATCGATAATATTCACACAGGTGAATCTTGATGTTTCTAAGCTTCATTGCGCTAAATGTAGGTGCTTTGGTTTCTTATGGGGCGTCAATCTTTACTATTTTGCAGGAGGTTTTGGCTGACTCTGGTTGTTTGGGGATTTTTTTTTATCTGTGTCCCGACATTTGGTAGATATTTGGCCTGAACGTTGCTTTTTGTGAGGTTCTTACAGACACGAGTTGCCCAATGATTTCCTGAGATGAACTTGGGCAAGGAGGAACCCCCAGGCCAAGGCGTTTTCTTCCTGTTTCTTTCCCATACCAGGATTTTTCATTCCCGAGGCGTGGGTGGATGGAGGAGGAGGAAAAGTCCCGGAGATCCCTCAGGAGGAGGAGATGCAAACCCAGCCCAGGGAGCTGCGAGGAGGAAAGACCCTCCCTGAGCCGGGAAGGCGGCCGGAGATGCAGGCAGAGCTCAGAGCTGGTGGAGAAGCCTGATGGAGGGGAGAAGCCCCACAAGTGCTTGGAATGTGGGAAGGGTTTCAGATGGAGCTCCCAGCTGATCCTGCACCAGATGATCCACACTGGGGAGAAGCCCTACGAGTGTGGGAAATGTGGGAAGAGCTTCAGCAACCTCTCCAAACTGTTGCGGCACCAGGTGGTCCACACAGGGGACCGGCCCTACACCTGCTTGGAATGTGGGAAGAGCTTTGGGCAGAGCTCTCACCTGAGAAGCCACCAGCTCATCCACACTGGGGAGAGGCCCTATGAGTGTCCTGTGTGTGGGAAGAGGTTTCAGACCAGCTCCAGTCGCCTCAAACATGAGCGGATTCACAGAGAGGAGAGGCCCTTCCGCTGCCCTGACTGCGGGAAGGGATTCAAGCAAAATTCCACCCTCACTGTCCACCGGCGCATCCACAGTGGGGAGAAGCCCTATGAGTGTCCTGAGTGTGGGAAGAGCTTCTCACAGAGCTCAAACTTGACCAAACACCAACGGAGGCACCACTAAGGGAAGCCCTGTGAGTGCCCCGAGTGTGGGAAGAGCTTCGTGCTCTGCTCCAGCTCCATCCCCCATGGGAGGATCGGTGTTGGATGATCCCCAGTGACCCCCGTTGGCCAGAGCCCTGGTGATCCGTGGCCCTGCTGATCCGTGTTGGGTGGGGGGAAGGGGTTGTAGAGATTTCTCTCCCTTCTCCTTGTCCTGCTGTGATTTAGTTGGTAATAAATTCCCTCCCTGTGCCCAGGCTGGGTCTGTTGTTTGCTTTCGGTGCTCCGGTCGGGATCTCTCCTGTTCCTTCTCTCCACGCCCGGGCCTCTCCTCAGCCAATCAGACAATGCGGTGAAGAAGATTCAGCCAATCAGGGAGAGCAGCTCTGATGACTCACCGGTTGCCGGGCAGACCCGCAGCACCCAGTGTTCCCCACCTGGACCCCGCCCTCCCCGCCCAACCACGATCCCCCCGCGGGGTCCCCCCAAGTCCTTCCCAGTCCCGTCCACAATAAGCGGGACTGGAGTGAAGTGGGAAGCTTTTTTGGGAACATTGGGAGTAGCTGGCCTGGGGGCGATTTACAGCAGGGTTCGGAGGGATACAAGTTCCTTCCAAAATAAGCTTAGGAACAAGCGGGGGGTTACCGGCCAGGCACGAGGTGACGGGAGTGGCTGCAGCCACTGCTGGCTCAGGAGCTCTGTGGGCAGTGGAAAGGGGGTGACACACGGCTGGGGGCCACAGGGGAAAGCACACACTCGAGGGGAATGGGAAAGCGATCCCCCGAGAATACCCCTCCTCACCTTCCTGCACAGGTAGGAGCCGAGTCCCAGCAGGAAGACGAAGCCCAACACGGAGTCCCTGATTCCCATCAGCACCTTTCTGTGGGCAGCGTCCAGCAGCACCTCTGGGGGTCCGCAGGGGTCAGGACCCCCCAAAACCTCTCAGAGACACCCTAAGCCCCTCTAAGCACCCTCCCAATCTCCTCCAGTTCACCCTGAGCCCCCTAAAACATCCTCCCAACCTCTTCCCAGCCTCTCCAGGGCCCACTAAAGCCCCCTCTGTCCCGCTCATAATCCCATAACCCCCTCCTGTTTGCCCCCCTGTGCCCCAGGACCCCAAACCCTATTCCAGTCCTTTCCCAGCTCCACCAGGGCTCACCAAGGCCCTCCCAATCTTTTCCAAGCACAACCGACCTCATTCCAGCCCCTGCTTTCCAATCCCTGATCTTGTTCAAGCCCCTCCAGGCTCATTGAAATCTCTCCCAGTTACACCCAGCACCCCTGAACTCCCTCCCAGTGTCCACCAGGACCCCCTGAACCGCATCCCACTCTCCCCAGCATCCTGCAAACTCCTTCTCAGCCCTTCTAAACTCCCGAACCTCTCTCCCAGTTTACTCCAGGCTATCTCAAACTCTCTCCCAGTTACTCCCAGCACATCTCAATTTCCTCTCCATGGTCCCCCAGAGCTCCACCCTCTCCCATTGCTTCAATCCACTCCACTCTCTCCGTGTTCCCTCACTCTCTCCAAATCCGAATCCCATCTCCCAATCTCCAATTCCCAATCATTCTCAGTGCCACACCAGCCCTTTCCCATCTCTCCCAGCTGATCCCAGTGTCTTCACTTTCTCCCAGTGCCCCCCAGTGGCCCTTCTCCCACTCCTTCCTCATCCCTCCTCCATCCCTTCTCCCCCTTCCTCCTCCTCCTCCTCCTCCATCCCTTCTCCATCCTCTCCTTCCTCCTCCTCCTCCATCCCTTCTCCCTCCCCTTCCTCCTCCTCCTCCATCCCTTCTCCCGCCCCTTCCTCCTCCTCCTCCATCCCTTCTCCCGCTCCCCGGGCGAGGGGGGCGCAGTTGGGTCCCGGCGGAGAGCGCTGGGCGCTGCGGGTCTGCCTGGCAACTGGGGAGTCATCAGCACCGCGCGCTCTGATTGGCTTAAATTTAATCAGCGTCTGCTCTGATTGGCTGCTTTACGCGGGGCCTTTTGGTGGGAAATTTTTCTGTGAGGTTTGGGACTCCTGGGTGGGGGAGGGTTCCCGGCCTTTTGGGGTTCGCTGGGTTCCGTGCTGGGGTTCAGGTGCCTCCCAATGCCATCCCAGAGCGGAGTGACACGGGGACACGCGGTGTCCCCACATCCCGGGCCCTGTTCTGCCCCCGAGAGGTTCTCCTCAAGTCCCTTCCCAGTGCCCCCTAAAAATCAGGACTGGGGTGAACTGGGAAGATTTATTGGGAACACTGGGAGCAGCCGGATGGGAGCAGAATGACAGCAGGGCTGGGGGGACACATGACCCCCCAAAATCAGCATGGGGACAGAGCGAGGGGTCCCGGGTGGGCCCGAGGCCACGGGAGGGCTGTGGCCGCCACCGGGAAGGGAGCGGGATGGAATGTGAATGGCTGGGATGGACTGGGGCAGACTGGGACACCAGGATGAACTGAGACCTGGGCCAGGACTGGGCAGGACCAGATTTGGGGCACCAGGGAGTACACCAGGATATACTGGGATACACAGGGACCACGGTGAGGGCTACTGGGAACATGCTGAGGGCAAGTGGCTGCTGCTGGGATATACTGGGAGTGATTTGGATCATACTGGGACTGACTGGAATCGTTCTGGGGGTGACTGGAACCATAGTAGTGGTGAAAAGGCACAATTGGAAAAATGCAGGAGGCAACTGGGATCATACTGAGAGCAGCTGGCCCATGCTGGAGTCACACTGGGATCAAACTGGGACTGACAGGGTCATGCTTGGAGTGACTGGCATAGTACTGGGAGTGTCTGGAAGTTACTGGGATCATACTGGGAGTGACTGGACTCATACTGGGATCATGCTTGGAGCAACTGGGACCATGATGGGGGCAAATGGTATCCTAGCAGGAGTGACTGGGTTCATACTGGAAGCGACTGGGGCTGTACTGAACTCCTCCTGGGAGGGACTGAGAGTGAAAGGAACCATACAGGGCACGACTGGGAGAAACTGGGACCGTGTTGTGGGCAACTGGGACCTTATTGGGATTGACTGGGAACATGAAAGCTTGAATGGAGTTTTTATCCTGTGACATTCCCAGGGAGAAGGGATTGAGGAGGAGGAGGACTAAGGAAGAAGCAGGAAAAGGGCCGGAAAGAATAGGAAGAGGAAGTAGGACTAGAAAGAAGGAGGAGTGGGACCCCTACCAATGCAATTTGGGAGTCCCAGCCCCCTCCCCCACTCTTTGGGGGTCCCAGCTCCTCCCTTCCCATGCTCGTGCACCCCTTCACCACTGCCCCCAATCCACCATTCCACATGCTTTGTTTTGGGGGTTCCAAGGACTTCCTCCTTCCTCTGGAGGTCCCATACTACCTGTCTCAAAATTCAGGCACCTCATTGCCGCATTTTCCTGGGAGGAATGCCTGATGTGAGGGATATTTGGGGTGTAGTTTTGGAGGGGGACAGCTCTGTCTGGCTTTTCCCTCCCTGTTGTGGCCTCTCAGCTGCCCCTGACACCCTGGAGGTGCTGGGATTTCCCTCCTGGGGACAAGGACGTTCATTCCCTTCCAGGAGCCCAATGCCCGGCTGGGGCTCCAGGGCAGGGGGTCCTTGAGCAGCTGCCCCAGAACCTCCGCCAGGGTCTCCCAGCGCAGCCGAGCCGCTCGGCCTGGGGTCCCCAAAGCCCTCAGCAAGCCCCAAGTGCCTCCCAGGAACCCTCAACTCCTCAAACCCAGCATCCCCCACAGCCCTGCAAGTTCCCCATGTCACTGGCCATGTCCCACCATGTCCTCACCCATGGCTGTGTCCCCACCATGTTTCCATCCCTGTCATTGTCCCACACATCTCATCCATGCCCATGTCCCCTCATGTCTCCACGAATGGCTATGTCCTCCTCCATGTGATCCCCTGTCACTCCATGTCTGTGTCCCGCCATGTCTATGTCCCCACATATCCCCACCCATGTCTTAGTTCACCCTCTCTATTTTTAGTTTTGGATGTTGTAAAGGGCTGAAGAGAAAAAGCAAATCATGTCCAGAAGAAAAGCATTTTCTTATCCATGCAAGTTGAGGATCAGCTTGGGTGGGAGAGAACCTTTCCTGGAAGGGTTTCCACCTCACCATCTCCAAAATCTTGGTCTTTGCCCCAATCACTATTTGGCTATGACATCCTTTAGTAATAGAAAATCAAAACTGTGCAATCACTGAGGTTGGAAAAGACCTCCAAGTCCATTCAGTATTCCTGGATGCCACCAGAAGACAGGATTCAAAGCAGAAGATTTTTTGGGGTTGAAAGTGAACAAATCCACTCTCCCCAAGGAATTCCCAGTGTTGGTTTGTGTCCCAATGGATGTTCCTGACCCTGCGTTCATCCAGGTGCCCACAGGTAGACAGGATGATGCAGAGTCCCCCCAGCCAGGTGTCTTCCCAACACAGATCACCAGGACCACGGATCAGCAGGGCTCTGCCCAATGGGGGTCACTGGGGATCATCCAACACCGATCCTCCCATGGGGGATGGAGCTGGAGCAGAGCACGAAGCTCTTCCCACACTCGGGGCACTCACAGGGCTTCCCTTAGTGGAGCCTCCGTTGGTGTTTGGTCAAGTTAGAGTTTGTGGAGAAGCTCTTCCCACACTCAGGACACTCGTAGGGCCTCTCCCCAGTGTGGATGCGCCGGTGGACAGTGAGGGTGGAGTTGTGCTTGAATCCCTTCCCGCAGTCGGGGCAGCGGAAGGGCCTCTCCTCTGTGTGAATCCGCTCATGTAGGAGGCAACTGGAGCTGGTCTGAAACCTCTTCCCACACTCAGGACACTTGTAGGGCCTCTCCCCAGTGTGGATGTGCTGGTGTCTTCTCAGGTCGGACATCCACCCAAAGCTCTTCCCACATTCCAAGCAGGTGTAGGGCCGTTCCCCTGTGTGGAGCACCTGGTGCCGCAACAGGATGGAGATGTCACTGAATCCCTTCCCACATTTCCCACATTCATAGGGCTTTTCCCCAGTGTGGGTCCTTTGGTGCCGGATAAGTTCAGAGCTGTAGTTGAATCGCCCCACATTCCAAGCACTGCGGGGCTTCTCCTCCATGAGGCTTCTCCACCAGCTCTGAGCTCTGCCTGCATCTCCGGCCGCCTTCCCGGCTCAGGGAGGGTCTTTCCTCCTTGCAGCTCCCTGGGCTGGGTTTGCAGCCCCTCCTCCTGAGGGATCTCTGGGGCTTTTCCTCCTCCTCCATCTGTCAAGGCCTTGGGAATGAAAAATCCTGGTTTGGGGAAAACACAAGAGGAGAGGGCATTGGGCTGGGGGTTCCTCCTTGCCCAAGTTCATATCAGGAATACATTGGGCACCTTGTGTCTGTAAGAATCTCCAAAATCCAAAGATTCAGTCCAAAAATCCTCCAAACATCACGACACAGATGAAAAACGCACCAAACACACAGATTTGGCCCAAAACCCTCCAAAATATAAATATTCAGCCCCTGCAAAAAACAAAACCACCAACATTTATCCCAATAAATCTCACAAACACCAAGATTCGCCCCTGTGAAAATCATGGATCCCTCTCTCCAGTCACCTGCTGCATGTGATGGGGACAACACTCCTGGGGCTGGGGAGAGGCTGCAGATACAGGGAGGGGTGGAACCTTGTGCTCCTTCCTGTTTCTGCTCCTCCTCCTCATCCTGTGTCCCTACTCTTCCTCACACTTCTCTTCCTCCTACTATTCCTCCCTCTCCTGCACAAGCCCAGCTTTTCCTCCCACGTGCAGCGTTTGACCATTTGCATTGGAATTTTTTGTGTATATACGTTGGTGATTCTAAGTGATGGGAAAATTTGGGTATGGGGTTTTCAATGTGTCCCCTTTAGGAGAGACTTTGCAAAACTGGAAGAGCTTTAAAGGTGACACTTTAACAGATAAAATGTTAGTAGAATATGGTTAAGAAGAGGAGCAAGGAGAGGAGCTTTAGAAATGCAAATTAACCCTGCTGAGGCAAAGCCTGGACAATGTACCAGGGTGTTCTTGCCTGGGGGAGGAATTGGGCTGATTCCCTCTGGCCCTCACCCCAAGCTCTGCCTGCTTGCACAGATGTAATTTGCACAGCTAAAGGCAGAGCCCATTGTGAGGATATCTGACTGCAATAGAAATTGGTTAAGCTGCAAAGGGAAACAGCAAATGGAGAATGTTGTGAAAACTTTACTAAAAAAAAGTGGGGGGGAATCTTCCCTCTCCCCACTTCAACATGTGCTGTCACTGTCTAGGTTATATAGGGTGTATTAGAGCACTGGGGTGTTTTTGCTAGCCCAGAGAAATCAGTTGGGAATCCAAGTATCTGATGATTTAATTAGAGAAAAGTGGTCAATTGATACAGTCCTGGCTGGAGGGAGTGGTCAAAAATGGGGAAAATGTGAACAGACACTATAAACAGTCCCACAAATCCATGGACCAGCCCCTGGGAACCTTAATGAGTTCATATGAGGAGAAAGAAAATCCACCAATATTTTAAGCAGCATAATTAGATTAAAAACTTAATATTATCATCATTATTGCTATTAGGATTATTATTCAGACTATTATTATTATTGTAGTTGTCATTGTTATTATTATTATTACTGCTATTATTATGTACTAAAGAATATATTATCAGTCCTTGAAATAACAATTGGCCACCTTCATGCTGACCAACCCAGGGAAATGAAGAAGACATTTCACCATGGGATGGGATCAGATTACCTATTAACAGAAGGAGGAGGAGTTTGAGGAAAATTAAATGACTGAAACTGCTTTTTCCAAAGAGATGATAACTGAAAAGTGGTGAAACAGGTGACAAAGGAAGTAAGAAAGTAGATCATGTACCAGTCCAAATGCAGAAATGATGGGAATGGGACACCTTTTCGTGGTTCCCTGGCAGAGCATGGGTTAAACGAATGCTGTTCCTCCTCTGATGTGCTGCAGCAACTCTCATCTTTTTCCCATGCTCGACACCTTGCTGAGTGCAGCTCATTCAGCAGGTGAGCAAGGGGATGCAGGTGGCAGCCAGGCCTGATCCAGAAACGGCTACAAAAGGACAGGCAGTGTGGGCACTGAGAATAATCCCAAACCAAAGAGGAACTGGGAAGAAAAAACAGAGTCAATGAGTGAATCTGCTGGGAAATAGGAACATGAGGATGCAGTGGGAGATACCTTCATTTTTATAAAATGTTATTAATTGGCACAGATGTCTGCTGAGCCACGATCCTCCTCAATTCCTGAACTTCGAGAAGGAGAAACACTTAACAGAGCCGGGAATATCGGATGTTACACTAAAGGAGGGGTGCATATTAAGGAGGACACACTGCAGGAGAGCTGGGAAGTCTGAACCTTTCAAGTACCTGAACCAGTGGGGAAAGGGAGAAGAAGATGCAGCTGGGAAAATGAGGATAAAAACTAGGATGCGTTTTAGAGACCGCATGGCAAATGCCCGCAGCCTCTCCCATTGTTCATCAATAAAGCCACTTTTACAGGACGCCTCTGTCTTCTCTGTGCACACAAACCCCTGAAAACGTGAATTTTCCCGCACAGCCCCGGCCCTCTCTCAAATATCCCTTGCCCGGCCCGGGCTCATCACCCCAGCTCCCACCGCCCTCAGCTCCCGCTCACCCCGAGCTCCCGCCGGTTCAGGGCAGCAGCGGTTCCTTGGCCCGATGCCCGGGCCGGGCCCAGCGCAGGAGCCGCTCCTCAGGCGAGGTTTGCGAGAAATGGCGGAGAACGGGAGAGGGAGGGGAGCGCGTGCCGAGGCGAAATGGCGCCTTTGGCCCGGGGCCGGGCTTGTCCCCGCTCTGCCCAATCACCGTGCGAGGTCTGGGAGAGACGGCGGAATCAGCCAATCGCAGCGAGGGGCGGGCTGTGCACGCGACCCTCCCTATCCCCGGCCTCCGCCATTATTTGGAAACCTCGCCTGAGGAGCGGCCGGGCGCTGATCTCGGCCCGTTCTGAGGCCGCAGGAGCCGCTGCTGCCCTGAACCGCCGGGAGCTCGGGGTGAGCGGGAGCTGATGGCGGTGGGAGCTGGGGCTGAGGCCGGGATGCAGCAGGAACCCACCTGCAGTCCTGTCAGGTGTCCCGGCTGGAGCAGGGGCGGCCTGGGAGAGGCGCCGAGCCCGTGGAAGCCCCTGCAGGGCCATGGAAGTGGCTCCTAAGTGGACTTGTGAGGCCGCGGGGATCCCCGCTGGAGCAGCCTGTTCCTGAGGGTCTGTGTCACGTGGGAGAGACCCCGGACTGGATCAGGACAAGGATTCCTGTCCTTGAGGGGGGCGGCTGTGACATGACCTGACTGTGACACCCATCCCCTGTGCCTCTGGGTGGGGAGGGGGGAGGGAATATGGGATAAAGTTAAGCCTGGGAAGCAGGGAGAGGTGGGGGGAAGATCTTTCCTTAGAATTTGGCTAACTGATGTTAATTAGGTCCGAACTCCTGGATTTCCTTCTCAGCCTTTTCCAGACCGGGGCTGGAGAGCCCCTGAGCCCAGGGTGAGGGGTCCCCCCGTGCTGAGCTGTGCTGGGGCTGTTTCTGTGCTCAGGGACACTTGGCATGGGCCACGGCACTTGGCCACCAGTGGGGCTTCTGTGCACTCCTCAGGCAGAGTGTGAGTCTTGGTCTAATTCCCTTTCCTTAATCAGAGCGTGTCTTGGAACTCTTTTCCCTTCTCCTGCCCTTGCAGACCCATCCATGTACACATTTTGTCCCTCAGGCCAGGGAATGTCTCATCAGTCTCTCCTGTGCTGGCTCTGGAGCTCTGTCCCTTGAATGCAGCCATGGGTTTGTTGCCAGCCCCTGTGCAGGCTGTTCAAACAGGAGGCTGGGTTAAACCCTTCCCCTGTCCTCAGTTCTAAATCCTCCTGTGCCACTGAACAAGTTTCATTCTGTAATCACCGAGCACTGCTCATCCATGGAGAGGCTCTTTTGGTTATCAGAGCTTTAACTTGGTGACAGAGTTGAAAAACAGGAGATCCTCCTGCCATCAGTTTTTGGCCCTCTGGTCCATTAAAGTTGTGGTTGCACAATTTTGCAGACAATGAGGCCACTCTGGCCCCTGGGTTAAACATTTTAGCTCAAGAATTCCTTTGGCATGGCCCTGTGTAGTATCCTTATTTTGAAAAACCAGGTTCACTATCCTGGTTAATTTTAAAAGGTTTAATAATTGACAATAAGAGACAAACAATAAAGCAAAAGGTTATAACAGCAAAGTGCTTGGCCTTCAGACAAGAGCACACCCTAACTCAGAAACACTTCCTTAAATGCATCAGTCTGTTCCATAGTCATAGATCTTCATGAATTATTAAAAAGTCACTCCAGACTTGTTATTCAATGTTTTTTCCATCCCTGGGGGTCTGGTCCGTAATCCAAGAATGTGAAGAATTTCCTTATTATCTTTTCTGTTCTACCATTGTTTGAGTTAGTTGCATGAACAAAAGCTTTTTACATCACCACATTATAGTCCAATAAAAATGTATTTATTACAGTACTATTTTTAAGCTTTGTTAGTAAGAAAACTAAAAGAAGCTATATTCATACAGAAAAGTTTTCCAACATTATACATATAGCATTCATTTTAATATTTTCAAAAATGTAGTAATATAATATGTACTATAACAAACATACAATTCAGATTTCTTTTCTGTATCTGAAAAAGCTATGCCTAGGGCAACAATAATTTTGTTTTTATTTAATTTTCTGAAGTTTTTCTGTTTCTCATGTCCATACCACAACATTGAGGCTATCTGGGTTTACGGTGTTCTGGCTTGAAGAGGGAATCCTCAGTCCTGATCATGCAATTCCCTGTTAATCCTCAGAATTGCCACAGTTCCATTTTAGTACTGAGTAACGCTATTTCTGAGATATCCTGGTCCTTCTCTGGGTCAATACACCACAAAATTCAGTCAAAATATGTCCCAAATATTTAGCCTTTTTCTCCAGCATTTATGCTTTTTTTTTCAAATACTCAAGGATGCTTTTTAGCCTGAGCATTCAGCCATTTCACAGGGGCTTCTTCTACCTCTTCTTCTCGTCTTGGTTGGAGGAAGTCATCCACATCCTGCATTAACCCAATCCTGGGATGGGGTAAATTCTTGTGATATTTTCTGCAAGGCTTGCCCCAATAAGGCTGGTGCTTCCGTGCATCCCTGCAGAAGGACCGTCCATGTCTTTGCCATTTTCCCTTCTACCTCTTGTTCCCACTCCAAGGCAAAATACAGTTTAGCATCCTGTGTGAGTGGGCATCCCCAGAAAGCATCTTTGACATCAGGTACTGAATGGTGTCAGTGTGAGGAGGGAACCTGGTTCAAGATGCTGTAAGGATCTGACTCTGTGAGGTGCCTGGGTTTAATAATCTCATTTATTATTTTTAGGCCCTGCACCATTCTATGGATTCCATCTTGACTGGCAGGACAGGAGCATTCTAGGGAGAGATCCCTGGCTCCAAAAGCCCTGCCTTTAGCAGGGACTCAAGAACAGGCTGTGAGCCCTTCTTCCCTGCCTTGGAACAGGGTATTGCTTTTAGACACCACTTGTCCTGGGTGTTTCAAAGTCCTTTGGAGAGGTTCCATATCTAATTTTCCCTATTTTCCTGGAGCTGCCCAGCCTTCTGTGTTCACTTCAGCATAGGCCTTGCAGACATCTGACAGTAAAAGGTACAACTCTGTACAACCTTTACAGTAATATTTGTATTCCTAAATTAGCCATCAAATCCCTTCTCAGTAAATTACAGTCAGAATTAGGAACAAATAAAAGCTCCTGCATTTCAAATCCGTCCCCCACATCTTCTAACACTGGGTGAATAAAATACACCAGCTCATCTTTCCAAATTATCCCCTGAATACTGCTGTCTAAATCCCTTCTGGATTTTCTTTATTGTCCCCTTGGTGTCCATGTCCTTGATTACCTCTGGGAGAATGTGCAAACTCCCTCAACATGCTCCCAAGGGACCCTTCAGAGATATTTTGGGATCATCATCCCTTTTGCTGGGAGCCCTTCCTGGATTTCCCTTTCTCCCCTCCATGGGTGCCCTGCCATGTTTAGTCCCCGAAGATCCCACTGTACTCACTGATGAGATTTTCAGAGCTCTCTGGCTGCCAACTCTTCCCAGCCCCTGATGTGTCCCTCGTCTGTCTCCTGGTCACTCGGTCCCCAATCCATGCCCGGTGCCGCTGCCCCCAAGGGAGCCGATCACCCAAACTGGGTGAGGCACCTTCAGCTCCACTGCTGCCCCGCCCGGACGGGGAAGGAATTCCGCCGAGCCCCAAGGTGTGTGGAAAACTTCACATCACCAGAGGATTCTGTTTACAAAGAACACAGAGGAGTCCTGTGAAAGTGATTTCATTCACAGAAGAAGAGGCAGAGGCCATGGGTCATTTGCCATGGGTCTCTGCAGTTGCCAAGGCCGGGCCCCCCGCTGCCGTGGCGGGAGCGGCTGCAGTGGGGACCGAGTGCGGGCGGGAGCGGCCGAGAGCCCAGCGCTGCCCCAGCCCGGGAGCTGCCCCAGCTCCATCCCTGCCCCTGCGCTGGGATGCTGTGGGTTTGGGGGAAGAGGGAGCGGGAGGGGTGCTGGGCCTGGGGCAGCAGGAGAAGGGAAGGAGAAGCAGGGTTGTCCTGGTTTGAGGACAATTATCTGCCAATGAAGGCAGAAGCTTCTTTTTGAAATGGAAAATGTAAACTCCCTCCTCAAAATTATTATAAATAATTGGCTTTCCAGCAAAGATATAGGAATTAGGAATAACAGTTCTTTACTTGGAAAATTAAAATAGATATACAGTAGGAATAGAAATACAGTATTACAAAAACAATCCCAACCCTGACAGAGTCAGAACACAACCTGACAGCCTGTCAGTCAGGGTGTTGGTAGCAGTCCGATCAAATGGTGGCTACAGTCCCCCTGCAGTAGCAGGTGTGGTACAGCTGAAGCAGTGCTCCTGTAGAAAGGTGCAGCCTTCCTCCAAAAGTCCAGGGATGATGTAGAGAAGTCCAGCTTCTCCTCTGGAATCCAGTAGAAAGAAGGGTAACTTGCTGTCCAACAGCTCCGTTTTTATCCAGGTACGAAAGGCTTGGTTCCTCCCCCTAATTGGAGCATCTCTCAATGGGATGATGTAATTTTATCAGTCATACAGTGGGACTTTATAGCCATCAGCGAATTATATCTTCCTGGAGGGAGGATGGGTTGTGAAAAAGATAGAGGTGATTGCCCCATCGTGTCTTAAAGATGGCCCAATAGCAGATACTGTGTGCCACAGAAAGAAGGAATCACTACCCCACCGGGTTTTAACAGATGGTGATAGAATACACATTTCTGGCCTCAACCCAACACAAGGGTTGAAGAACAAAATGGTCAAAAGCTGTACATGGGAGGAGAAAGTGGGATTCTGCAGGAGACGGAGGAATAGTAGGAAAAAGAGGAATGTGAGGAAGAGTAGTGATATAGGAGGAGGAGCAGAAACACAGCAGTTCCACCCTTCCCTGTATCTTCAGCCTCTCCCCCAGCCCCAGGAGCGTTGCTCCCACCAAATGCAGCAGGTGACAGGAGAGAGAGATCCTCGATTTTCACAGGGTTGTATTTTGGTGTTTCGAGCTTTATTCGGGTAAATGTTGGTGCTTTGGTTTTTTTTGCAGGGCCTGAATCTTTATATTTTAGAGGGGATTTTGGTTCAGTCTAGCTGTTTGTGTAGGTTTTGATCTATGTATTGATGTTTAGAAAACTTGTGATCTGAATCTTGGTGTTTTGGAGGTTCTTACAGGCAGAAGATGCCCAATAATTTCTTTAGATGAACTTGGGCAAGGAGGAACCCCCAGCCCAAGGCCCTTTCCTCTTGCTGTTTCTTCCAAACCAGGATTTTTCATTCCTTAGCTGTGGGCGAATGGCGAAGGAGGAAAAGCCCCGGAGATCCCTCAGGAGGAGGGGCTGCAAACCCAGCCCAGGGAGCTGCGAGGAGGAAAGACCCTCCCTTAGCCGGGAAGGCGGCCGGAGATGCAGGCAGAGCTCAGAGCTGGTGGAGAAGCCTCATGGAGGGGAGAAGCCCCACAAGTGCTTGGAATGTGGGAAGGGTTTCAGCTGCAGCTCCAAGCTCACCCGGCACCAGATGATCCACACTGGAGAAAAGCCACATGGATGTGGGAAATGTGGGAAGCGATTCAGAGACAGCTCCCTGCTGATGCGGCATCAGGTTGTCCACACTGGGGAAAAGCCCTACAAGTGTGGCAAATGTGGGAAGGGATTCAGAGACATCTCCCACATGATGCAGCACCAGGTGATCCACACAGGGGAACGGCCCTACACCTGCTTGGAATGTGGGAAGAGCTTTGGGGACAGCTCCACCCTGAGAAAACACCAGCACATCCACACCGGGGAGAGACCTTACCAGTGCCGTGAGTGTCGGAAGAGGTTTAAGATCAGCTCCAATCTCCTCCTACATGAGAGGATTCACACAGAGGAGAGGCCCTTCCGCTGCCACGACTGCGGGAAGGGCTTCAAACGCAACTCTCATCTCATCCTGCACCGGCGCATCCACACTGGGGAGAGGCCCTACGAGTGTCCTGAATGTGGGAAGAGCTTCTCACAGAGCTCAGCCTTGACCCAGCACCAACGGAGGCTCCACTAAGGGAAGCCCTGTGAGTGCCCCGAGTGTGGGAAGAGCTTCGTGCTCTGCTCCAGCTCCATCCCCCATGGGAGGATCGGTGTTGGATGATCCCCAGTGACCCCCGTTGGGCAGAGCCCTGGTGATCTGTGGTCCTGGTGATCCTTGTTCGGTGGGGGGAAGGAGTCTGAAACATTTCTTTCCCTTGGTTTTTTTACTGCTATGATCTGTTTGGTGATAAATTCACTCACTGTGCCCAGGCTGGTCTCCTGCTGGTGCTCGGGACGGGATGTCTAACTGGTCTTTCTCTCAGGTCCTGAGCCTCTCCTCACCCAATCGGAGAAGGCATTAAAATTATTGAGCCAATCAGAGCTCTTGGTGCTGATGACTCTTCACTGTCCAGGCAGTCCCACAGTGCATAGAGCTCCTCACCAGGATTCCACCCATGCCCCGCTTCCTAGCGTCCTCCACCAGGGAAATCTGGGGAGGGAGGAGGTATCAGAACCTGCCCAGCACTGGCCATGGGGCATGTGATTGTAACTGGGGCCCTCCTGGTGCCACTGGGAGCCTCCCGGACTGGTGGCGCAGAGCTCCTGGGTGGGCGGGATGGGCAGGAATGGAACTGGTCAGAACAGTGGGAAAAGAAAGGGAAGTGGGGAGGTGGGTCCCTGTCACAATCCGCTCAACCCGAGCAGGAGTCCTGATAGTTAGTTCGACCCCAGGGTGCAAAAGACAAAAAGCAAGAGACTCAGGTTTTATTCAGCAGCAAGCAGCAACGCAGTTTATTGCTTGTTAACAATTCAATAATTCAGTTTTGTGATAGAAAAGAGAGAGAGAGAGGGAGACAGAGAGAGAGGTAAAGGAAATGAGGTAAAAGGGGGGAGAGAGAGAGAGAGAGAGAGAGAGAGAGAGAGAGAGAGAAAGGATGGGGATATAGCTACCAACAGATGGGATGCATCCTTGTGGTCGTCTGAGAATAGACACGTCTTCAATCTGTTGGGGAGAAAGAGATCTCAATGTCTCTTTAGGAAAATCACTATTTATAGTCCTTTTCCAAAGCGAGTGGCCTCTGGCCGAGAGGTGGGAAGATTTATGAGCTATTGTATGAGGAGATCATTGCTCCAAGAAACAGGTGGAACAGGATGCTACAGCCAGTACCATGCCCGAGAGCAGCATACCGTGATGACAAGCACCACACCTACAAACAGTCCCTTGGCAGGCATCCACCTTGGCCAGGCCAGAACTCAGGTCCAGAGCGAGTGGTGGGGCCCCAGGTCTCAATTTTTTTTT
>JAREIS010001077.1:0-58763 GCA_030060385.1 Muscicapa striata striata
TCCTCCTCCTCCATCATTTTCAAGCCTTCATCCCCCCCTTCCTCCTCCTCCTCTTCCTCCTCCTCTTCCCCCCCCTCCTCTTCTTCCTCTCCCTCTTCCTCCTCCTCCTCATTTTCCAAGCCTTCATCCCCCTCCTCTTCCCCTCCTCCTCCTCCTCCATTTCCAAGCCTTCATCCTCTGCTCCTCTTCTTCCTCCTCCTCCTCTTCTTCCTCTCCTCTTCCTCCTCCTCCTCCTCCATCATTTTCAAGCCTTCATCCCTCTCTTCTTCTTCCTCCTCTTCCTCTTCCTCCTCCTCTCCCTCCATTTCCAAGCCTTCCTCCTCTGCTCCTCTTCTTCCTCCTCCTCCTCTTCTTCCTCCCCTCTCCCTCCTCCTCCTCCTCATTTTCCAAGCCTTCATCCCCCTTCCTCCTCCTCCTCCTCTCCCTCCTCCTCCATTTCAAAACCTTCATCCCTTTCCTCCTCCTCCTCTTCCTCCTCCTCCTTCTCCATTTCCAAGCCTTCATCCCCCTCCTCCTCTTCTTCCTCCCTTCCTCCTCCTCCTCTTCCTCCTCCTCCTCCATTTCCAAGCCTTCATCCCCCTCCTCTTCCCCTCCTCCTCTCCCTCCATTTCCAAGCCTTCATCCTCTCCTCCTCCTCCTCCTCTTCCTCCTCCTCCATTCCAAGCCTTCATCCCCCTCCTCTTCCCCTCCTCCTCCTCCTCTTCTTCATCGCCCCTCCCCCTCCTCCTCCTCCTCCATCCCCAGCCCTTCCTCCTCCTCTTTCTCCTCCTCCTCCTCCTCCCCCTCCTCCCTCCCCCTTTCTCCTCCCCCTCCATTTCCCAGCCTTCCTCCTCCTCCTCCTCCTCCTCCCTCTCTCCCGGCTCCTCCGCATCCCCCGGCTCCAATTCTCCGCCCCAAATCCCCCAAATTCCGTCTCCCCCTCCCCCTCCCTCCCCTCCCCCGACCCTCTCCCCTCCCTCCCATCCCGATTTTTTTCCCATTTCTCCGCTTTTTCCCCTTTTTTTTTTTTTTCCCCCATCGATTCCCTCCCGCATTTCTCCATTTTTCCCTTCCTCATCCCGATTTTCCCATTTCCCCCGATTTTCTCCCATTTTTCACGGTTTTTCCCATTTTTTCCCGGTTTTTCCATTCCCTCCCCCTCCCCATCCTTTTTTCCCATTTTCCTTTTTTTTTTCTCCTTTTTCCCATTTTCCCTTTTTTTCTCCGTTTTTCCCATTTCCCCCTTTTTTCTCCGCTTTTTTCCCCATTTTCCCTTTTTTTTCTCCACTTTTTCTTTTTTTTCCTCTGCTTTTTCCCTATTTTCCCCTTTTTTTCCTCTGCTTTTTCCCATTTCCCCTTTTTTTCTCCACTTTCCCCCATTTTCTGCTTTTTTTTCCCGATTTTTTTCCTTTTTTCTCCTCCTCATCCCGATTTTTCCCATTTTCCCCGGTTTTATTCCTATTTTTTTCCCCCAATTTCCCCATTTTTTCCCCTCCTCATCCCGGTTTTTTCCCTCCTCATTCCCCATTTCCCCCGATTTTTCCCCCTAAATTTTCCGTTTTCTCCCTCTTTTCCCCAATTTTTTTCCCTGTTTTCCCTGTTTTTTCCATTTTCTCATATTTTTTCCTTTATTTTCCCGTTTTTTCTCCCCATCTTCTCCCTCATTTTTCCCGATTTTCTCCCTAATTTTTCCCGATTTTCTCCCTCATTTTCCCAATTTTCTCCCTCATTTGATTTTTCCCTCATTTTCCCCGTTTTCCCTCAATTTTTCCCATTTTTCTCCCTCATTTCCCTGTTTTTTCTCCCCATTGTTCCTTTAATTTTTCCCATTTTTTCCCTCATTTTTCTCCCATTTTCTCCTCATTTTTACCCTTTATTTCTCTCCTTTCCTCTCGTTTTTATTTTTTCCCTCTTTTCTCCCCATTTTCCCCTTCATTTTCACATTTTTCCTTCATTCCCCCCATTTTTTCCCTCTTTTCTCTCCCATTTTTTTCATTTTTTTCCTTCATTTTCCCCCATTTTTTCCCTCTTTCTCCCCATTTTCCCCTCATTTTCTCCCATTTTCACATTTTTCCTTTCATTTCCCCCATTTTTCCCTCTCTTCCCTCCCATTTTCCACATTTTTCCCTTCATTTTTCTCCTGTTTTCCCCTCTTTCTCTCCCATTCCCCCTCATTTTCTCCCATTTTTTCCTTCATTTCCCCCATTTCCCCCATTTTTCCTGCTTTTCTCTCCCACTCTTTTTTACATTTTTCCCTTTGTTTTCCCCCATTTTCCCCCACTTCCCCCAAACCCCCTCAAACCCCCACTCCTCCTTCCCCCTCCCCCCTGACATCAATACCTCCCCACCCCCAAAAAACCCCAAAATCACCCCCAAATTTACCATGACCCCATAACTGCCATGTCACCGCCCGTCGCGCTGTCCCCTCCGTCCCTCCCGCGGTGGGCCCGGCTCCGGTAGCCGCGGTGGCGCCTGGTAACGCTGGGGCTGGAGAAATTGGGGTTTGGGGACATGGATGACAGCAGGGACATCCTGCCCGACTACGAGCTCAGGCTCATCCACCACGACAGCAAGGTCTGGGGGACGGGATTTGGGGGTTTGGGCAGAAAATTGGGGGTTTGGGGTCCGGAATTTGGGGTTTGGGGTCGGGACTTTGGGGTTTGGGGTCGGGTTTGGTGAAATCGGCGTTCGAGGAAATTTGGGAAATTGGGGTTTGGGGACATCAATGACAGCAGGGACATGGATGATCCATCATGACAGGAGGGTTTGGGGTCAGGAATTGGGATTTGGGGTCAGGAATTGGGATTTGGGGTTGGGAATTGGGGTTTGGGGTCGGGAATTTGGGGTTTGGGGTCGGATTTGGGGTCGGGATTGGTGAAATCGGCGTTCGAGGAAATTCGGGAAATTGGGGTTTGGGGACATGGATGACAGCAGGGACATGGATGAGATCCGGCTCATCCATCATGACAGGAGGGTTTGGGGTCAAAAATTTGGGATTTGGGGTCGTGATTTCGGGTCAAAAATTTGGGGTTTGGGGTCAGGAATTTGGGGTTTGGGGTCAGGATTTGGGGTCGGGTTTGGTGAAATCAGCGTTTGGGAAAATTCGGGAAATTGGGGTTTGGGGACATGGATGACAGCAGGGACATGGATGAGATCAGGGGTGATCCATCATGACAGGAGGGTTTGGGGTCAGGAATTCAGGATTTGGGGTTGAAAATTTGGGATTTGGGGTTTGGGGTCAGGATTTGGGATTTGGGGTATTGGGTCAGGAATTTGGGGTTGGGATCAGGTTGGAGGTCACAGGATGGGGTCGGGATTGGGGGAATTGGGGTTTTGGGGACACCGGGAGAGGTTTGGGGTCACTGGGATTGGGGTGAGTTTGGGATTGGGATGAGTTTGGGATTGGGGTGAGTTTGGGATTGGGGTGAGTTTGGGATTGGGATGAGTTTGGGATTGGGGTGAGTTTGGGATGAGTTTGGGATTGGGATGAGTTTGGGATTGGGGTGAGTTTGGGATTGGGGTGAGTTTGGGATTGGGGTGAGTTTGGGATGAGTTTGGGATTGGGATGAGTTTGGGATTGGGATGAGTTTGGGATTGGGGTGAGTTTGGGATGAGTTTGGGATTGGGATGAGTTTGGGATTGGAGTGAGTTTGGGATTGGAGTGAGTTTGGGATTGGGGTGAGTTTGGGATTGGGATGGGATTTGGGACAAGAATGGGACTGGGATTTAGGGCTGGGATTTAGGGCAGGAGGTCAGGAATGGGACTGGGATTAGGGGCAGGAATGGGACTGGGATTTAGGGCCAGGATTTAGGGCTGGGATTTAGGGCTGGGATTTAGGGCTGGGATTTAGGGCCGGGATTTAGGGCCGGGATTTAGGGCAGGGATTTAGGGCAGGAGGTCAGGAATGGGACCAGGATTTGGGACTGGGATTTAGGGCCAGGATTTAGGGCTGGGATTTAGGGCCCGGATTTAGGGCCCGGATTTAGGGCCCGGATTTAGGGCCGGGATTTAGGGCCGGGATTTAGGGCCAGGATTTAGGGCCTGGATTTAGGGCCGGGATTTAGGGCCGGGATTTAGGGCCGGGATTTAGGGCCTGGATTTAGGGCCGGGATTTAGGGCCTGGATTTAGGGCTGGGATTTAGGGCCGGGATTTAGGGCTGGGATTTAGGGCTGGGATTTAGGGCTGGGATTTGGGGCTGGGATTTGGGGCTGGGATTTAGGGCCGGGATTTAGGGCCGGGATTTAGGGCCGGGATTTAGGGCCTGGATTTAGGGCCTGGATTTAGGGCCGGGATTTAGGGCCTGGATTTAGGGCCGGGATTTAGGGCTGGGATTTAGGGCCGGGATTTAGGGCCTGGATTTAGGGCCGGGATTTAGGGCCTGGATTTAGGGCCTGGATTTAGGGCCGGGATTTAGGGCTGGGATTTAGGGCTGGGATTTAGGGCAGGGATTTAGGGCCCGGATTTAGGGCTGGGATTTAGGGCTGGGATTTAGGGCTGGGATTTGGGGCTGGGATTTGGGGCTGGGATTTAGGGCCGGGATTTGGGGCCGGGATTTAGGGCTGGGATTTAGGGCAGGGATTTAGGGCCCGGATTTAGGGCTGGGATTTAGGGCTGGGATTTGGGGCCGGGATTTAGGGCAGGGATTTAGGGCTGGGATTTAGGGCTGGGATTTTGGATTTGGGGCCGGAATTTGGGGCCAAAATTTGGGATTTGGGGCAGGAATTTGGGATTTGGGGCCGGAAATTTGGGATTTGGGGCTGGAATTTGGGGCCAAAATTTGGGATCTGAGGCCGGAATTGGGGGACGGAATTTGGAATTTGGGGCAGGAATTTGGGATTTGGGGCTGGAATTTGGGGGCCAGAATTTGGAATTTGGGGCCGGAATTTGGGGGCAAAATTTGGGATTTGGGGCCAGAATTTGGAGCCAAAATTTGGGATTTGGGGCCGGAATTTGGGGCCAAAATTTGGGATTTGGGATCTCAGGAAGGGCTCAGGAAATGGGGGGAGGGGTCGGGAATTTTGGGGGATTTGGGAATTCTGAAGGAATTTGGGATTTTTTTTTTTTTTTTTTTTTTTTCTCAGAATTTTGGGGAAATTTTGGGGCGGGGGAGGGATTTTGGGAGGGCCCAAAAATTCCCAAAAATTCAAAAAAATTCCCAGTGTCTGTCTTGGGCCTCTCTTTTTAAATCCCCCCAAAAATCCCAAATTTCCCACCAAAAAAAAAAAAAAATTTTTAAAAACCAAAAATATCCCATTTTTGCTCCCCCCAAAAAATCAAATTTTCACCCCAAAAACCCCAAAAAATTCCCCCAAAAAATCCCGATTTTTCTTCCAAAATCCCCAAATTTTTCCCCTAAAAATCCCCCAAAATCCGAATTTCTCCCACCAAAAATCCCCCAAAAAATCCCAATTTTCCCCCCACAAAAAATCCCAATTTTTCCCCTAAAAATCCCCCAAAAAACCCCAAAAATTCCCCCAAAAAATCCCGATTTTTCTTCCAAAATCCCCAAATTTTCCCCACAAAAATGCCCCAAAAAATCTGAATTTCTCCCACCAAAAAAAACCCAAAAATCCGAATTTCTCCCTGAAAAATCCCAATTTTCCCCCTAAAAAAATCCCCCAAAAATCCGAATTTCTCCCACCAAAAAACCCCAAAAATCTGAATTTCTCCCTGAAAAATCCTATTTTTTCCCCTAAAAAACCCCTCAAAAATCCCAATTTTCTCCCTCAAAAAACCCCCCAAAAATCCGAATTTCTCCCTCCAAAAAACCCCCAAAAATCCAAATTTCTCCCTGAAAAATCCCATTTTTCCCCCTAAAAATCCCCCCAAAAATCCCAATTTCTCCCACCAAAAAAACCCCCAAAATTCCCAATTTTTCCCACCAAAAATCCCCCAAAAATCCGAATTTGTCCCACCAAAAAAACCCCCAAAAATCCGAATTTCTCCCTGAAAAATCCCCCAAAAATCCCAATTTTCTCCCTCAAAAATCCCCCAAAAATCCCAATTTTCCACCTCAAAAAATCCCAATTTTCCCCCTAAAAAAACCCCCCAAAACCCCAAATTTCACCCCAAAATCCTCCTCCCCCCTGGGAATTTTTTCCCGAATTTTTCCAGGATTTTTCCCCAATTTTTGGCCGTCTCGAATCCCCCCAAAACCCCCCCAAATTCCCGCCCCTCCCCCCCCATTCTGGTCCAGCTTTGTTTCCATGGCAACCGAGGATGCTGCTGGGGGTTGCCATGGCAACGGCTCCCGGCTTTTTCCGGACTTTTCCGTGCCCTGAATTATTCATGGAATTTAAAAAAAAAAAAAAAATTGGGGGAAGGGAAACCAAAAAAAAAAAAAAAAAAAAATCCGAAAAAAAAATTAAAATAATTGGAATTTTAATCCAGGAAAAATAAATTTTTTTAAATTAAAAAAATTCGGATTTTTTTACCGAAAAAAAAAAAAAAATCAAAAAATTCCGATTTTTTTACTGAGAATAATAATAATAATAAAAAATTAAATTAAAAAAATCTGGATTTTTAAATTGAAAATAATTCCTAAAAATATGATTTTAAATTGAAAAAAATCCGGATTTTTAAATCGAAAATAATTTAAAAAAAAAATTAAATTAAAAAAATTCGGATTTTTTTACAGAAAATAATTCCTAAAAAATATCATTTTAAATTAAAAAAAATCCGGATTTTTTTACCGAAAATAATTAAAAAAAAAAAATTTAAATTAAAAAAATTCGGATTTTTTTACAGAAAATAATTCCTAAAAATTATGATTTTAAATAAAAAAAAATTGGGGTTTTTAACCGAAAATAATTCCTAAAAAATAAAATTTTAAATTTTTTGGGGGTTTTTTGGGTTGGAACTGGTTTTACTGGTTAAACTGGGATTGTTACTGGTTAAACTGGGATGTTACTGGTTAAACTGGGATGTTACTGGTTAAACTGGGATTTTGGGGTGTCCCCACCCCTGTTTACCCCTAAGACACCTCGGTCACACCTGGGGCCATTTTGGGATTTTTGGGGCCATTTTGGGGCCATTTTGGGGCCATTTTTTGTGGGTTTTTTTGAGCTAGAATTGGTTTTACTGGTTAAACTGGGATTGTTACTGGTTCAACTGGGATTTGATTGGTTAAACTGGGATTTTTTTGGGTTTCTCCTTCAGTGTGACCCTGACCAGACCTGGGGCCATTTTGGGATTTTTTGGGGCTATTTTGGGATTTTTTGGGGCCATTTTGGGGCCATTTTTGGAGCCATTTTTTGGGGTTTTTTTTTGGTTTTTTTGGGCTGGAACTGGTTTTACTGGTTAAACTGGGATTTGACTGGTTAAACTGGGATTTTTTGGGGTTCCCCTCCCAGTGTGACCCCGGCCAGACCTGGGGCCATTTTGGGATTTTTTGGGGCCATTTTTGGGCCATTTTGGAGCCATTTTGGGACCATTTTTTGTGGGTTTTTTTTTTTGAGCTAGAACTGGTTTTACTGGTTAAACTGGGAGTTGACTGGTTAAACTGGGATTGTTACTGATTAAACTGGTATTTTACTGGTTAAACTGGGATTTTTGGGGTTTCTCCTTCAGTGTGACCCCGGCCCGACCTGGGGCCATTTTGGGATTTTTTGGGGCCATTTCGGAGCCGTTTTGGAGCCGTTTTGGGGTTTTTTTGAGCTAGAAAAGGTTTTACTGGTTCAACTGGGATTGTTACTGGTTAAACTGGGATTATTTCTGGTTAAACTGGGATTTGACTGGTTAAACTGGGATTTTTTTGGGGTTCCCCTCCCAGTGTGACCCCGGCCAGACCTGGCGCCATTTTGGGATTTTTGGCGCCATTTTGGGATTTTTTGGGGCCATTTTGGGGCCATTTTTTGTGGGTTTTTTTTTGAGCTAAAACTGGTTTTACTGGTTAAACTGGGATTTGACTGGTTAAACTGGGATTGTTATTGATTAAACTGGTATTTTACTGGTTAAACTGGGATTTTTTGGGGTTTCTCTCCCCAGTGTGACCCCGGCCTGACCTGGGGCCATTTTGGGATTTTTTGGGGCCACTTTGGGGCCATTTTTGGAACCGTTTTTGGGAGTTTTTTGGGGTTTTTGGGGATTTTTTTGGGCTGGAACTGGTTTTACTGGTTAAACTGGGATGTTACTGGTCCAAACTGGGATTTTGGGGTGTCCTCACCCCTGTTTCTCCCTAAGACACCTCGGTCACACCTGGGGCCATTTTGGGATTTTTGGGGCCATTTTGGGGCCATTTTTTGTGGGGTTTTTTTTGAGCTAGAACTGGTTTTACTGGTTAAACTGGGATTTGACTGGTTAAACTGGGATTGTTTTTGGGTTTCCCCTGGCAGTGTGACCCCGGCCAGACCTGGGGCCATTTTGGGATTTTTTGGGGCCATTTTTGGGGCCATTTTGGAGCCATTTTGGGACCATTTTTTGTGGGGTTTTTTTTGAGCTAGAACTGGTTTTACTGGTTAAACTGGGATTTGACTGGTTAAACTGGGATTGTTACTGATTAAACTGGTATTTTACTGGTTAAACTGGGATTTTTTGGGGTTTCTCCTTCAGTGTGACCCCGGCCCGACCTGAGGCCATTTGGGGATTTTTGGGGCCATTTCGGAGCCGTTTTTGGAGCCGTTTTTGGGGTTTTTTTGCACTGAAACTGGTTTTACTGGTTAAACTGGGATTTGACTGGTTAAACTGGGATTGCTTTTGGGTTTCCCCTGGCAGTGTGACCCAGGCCAGGCCACCAAGTTCCTGTACGAGCTGCTCTACAACGACCCCATCAAGATCATCCTGATGCCCGGCTGCTCCAGCGTCTCCACCCTGGTGGCCGAGGCTGCGCGGATGTGGAACCTCATCGTGGTGAGGAAAAAAATTTGGGAATTTTGGGGAATTTTTGGGAATTTTTTGGGGAATTTTTTTGGGATTTTTGGGGGGTTTTTTTGGGATTTTTAAAGGATTTTTGGGAATTTTTTGGTGATTTTTTGGTGATTTTTTGGGATTTTTTTAGGATTTTTTTTTTATTTTTTTGGGATTTTTGGGGATTTTTTTTGGATTTTTAGGGAATTTTGGGGATTTTGTAGGGGTTTTTGGGTTTTGGGGGTTTGGGGATTTTGGGATTTTTTGGGATTTTTGGGGGTTTTGGGGATTTTTTGGGAATGTTTTGGGGCTTTTTGGGATTTTTTGGGGGATTTTTTTGGGGATGTTTTTGGGATTTTTGGAGGATTTTTTAGGGGATTTTTTTTGGGATTTTTTAGGATTTTTGGCGATTGTTTGGGGATTTTTTTTTGTTTATTTGGTTTTTTTTATTATTTTTTTTATTTATTTTATTTTATTTTATTTTTTTTTTAAGAGGGGTTTGTTTGGGATTTTTTTGGATTTTTTTGGGGGAATTTTTTTGGGAATTTTGCCCTACAACGACCCCATCAAGATCATCCTGATGCCCGGCTGCTCCAGCGGCTCCACCCTGGTGGCCGAGGCTGCGCGGATGTGGAACCTCATCGTGGTGAGGAAAAAAATTTGGGAATTTTGGGGAATTTTTGGGAATTTTTTGGGGGAGTTTTCGGGAAAATTTTCAGGATTTTTTGGGATTTTTCTGGGATTTTTTTGGGATTTTTTGGAGATTTTTTGGGGGATTTTTTGGGGATTTTTTTGGATTTTTGGGAATTTTTTTGTGATGTTCTGGGGGGATTTTTTGGGGATTTTTTGGGATTTTTTTTTAGGATTTTTTTAAATTTTTTTGGCATTTTTGGGGGTTTTTTTTGGATTTTTAGGGAATTTAGGGGATTTTGTAGGGGTTTTTTTTGGGATTTTTTTGGGGGATTTTGGGGATTTTTTGAGGGATTTTTTGGGATTTTTTGGGGGTTTTTGGGGATTTTTTTGGGAATGTTTTGGGGTTTTTTTGGGATTTTTTTGGGGATTTTTTTGGGGATGTTTTTGGGATTTTTGGAGGTTTTTGGAGGATTTTTTGGGGTTTTTTAGGATTTTTTGGGGGGATTTTTTGGGAATTTTGCTCTCCAACGACCCCATCAAGATCATCCTGATGCCTGGCTGCTCCAGCGGCTCCACCCTGGTGGCCGAGGCTGCGCGGATGTGGAACCTCATCGTGGTGAGGAAAAAAATTTGGGAATTTTTGGGGAATTTTTGGGAATTTTTTTGGGGAGTTTTTGGGAAAATTTTCGGGATTTTTTGGGATTTTTCTGGGATTTTTTTGGGATTTTTTTGAGACTTTTTGGGGTTTTTTTTGGGTATTTTGGGGGATTTTTTTGGGTTTTATTTTTTTTTTTTTAATTTTATGGGGGAGTTTTTAGGGGTTTGTTTGGGATTTTTTGGATTTTTTTGGGGATTTTTTTGGATTTTTAGGATTTTTAGGGAATTTTGGGGATTTCTTAGGGGTTTTTTGGGGATTTTGGGGGTTTGGGATTTTTTGGGATTTTGGGATTTTTGGGGTTTTGGGGTATTTTGGGGATTTTTTGGATTTTTTTTTTTTTTTAATTTTATGGGAGGATTTTTTTAGGGGTTTGTTTGGGATTTTTGGGGATTTTTTGGGGATTTTTGGGATTTTTAGGGAATTTTAGGGATGTCTTAGGGGTTTTTTTGGGGGTTTTGGGGATTTTTTTGGGATTTTTTTGGGATTTTTAAGGATTTTTGGGAATTTTTGGTGATGTTTTGGGGGATTTTTGGGGATTTTTTTAGGATTTTTTATTTTTGTGGGATTTATGGGGATTTTTTGAGATTTTAGGGAATTTTGGGGATTTTGTAGGGGTTTTTTTAGATTTTGGGGGATTTTTGGGGTTTTTTGGAGATTTTTTGGGGATTTTTTATTTTTGGTTTTTTAGATTCTTGGGTTTTGCGGGTTTTGGATTTTTAGGGGTTTGTTTGGGATTTTTGGATTTTTGGGGGTTTTTGGGATTTTGGGGGATTTTGGGGGTTTGGGAAAATTTTGGGGTTTTGGGGGATTTTTGGGGGTTTTTGGAGATTTTGGGGATTTTTGGGGGTTTTGGAGATTTTTGGGATTTTTTTTGTTTTTTGGGGATTTTTTTATTTTTGTTTTTTTAGATTCTTGGTTTTTTGGGTTTTTGGATTTTTAGGGGTTTGTTTGGGATTTTTGGATTTTTTGGGGATTTTTTTTGGGATTTTTTGGGATTTTAGGAATTTTGGGGATTTCTTAGGGGTTTTTTGGGGTTTAGGGATTTTGAGGGATTTTTGGGGTTTTTTCAGGATTTTGGGGATTTTTGGGGGTTTTGGGAAAATTTTGGGGTTTTTTTGGGGGATTTTGGGTTTTTTTGAGATTTTTGGGGGATTTTTGGGGTTTTTGGAGATTTTTTGGGATTTTTTGTTTTTGGGGATTTTTTTATTTTTGGATTTTTTTAGATTCTTGGGTTTGTGGGGTTTTTGGATTTTTTTGGGGTTTGGGATTTTTGGGGAGTTTTGGGATTTTTTTTTGATTTTTCAGAAATTTTTGGGGATTTTTTTAGGGGTTTTTGGGGGATTTTTGGGGATTTTTTGGGGGTTTTGGGAAAATTTTGGGGTTTTTGGGGGATTTTGAGATTTTTGAGATTTTTGGGGGATTTTTGGGGGTTTTTGGAGATTTTTTGGGATTTTTTGGATTTTTGGGGATTTTTTTATTTTTAAGGATTTTTGGGAATTTTTTTGGTGATGTTTTGGGGGATTTTTTGGGATTTTTTTGGGTTTTTAGGATTTTTAAAATTTTTTTGGCATTTTGGGGATTTTTGGGATTTTAGGGAATTTTGGGGATTTTTTTAGTTTTTTTTGGGATTTTTTTTGTGTTTTTGGGGTTTTGGGATTTTTTGATTTTTAGGGATTTTTGGGGATTTTTAGGAGGCTTTTGGGGATTTTTTGGATTTTTTTTGGATTTTTTTTTTTTTGGATTTTTGGGATTTTTTGGTGTTTTTTGGGGATTTTTGGGGTTTTTATGGTTTTTTTGGGTTTTTGGTTTTTTTTTTTATTTTTGGGATTTTTGGGGGATTTTGGGGATTTTTTGGGGGTTTTTGGGATTTTTGGGCGTTTTGGGGATTTTTGGGGATGTTTTTGGGATTTTTGGGATTTTTGGAGATTTTTGGGAAATTTTGGGGTTTTTATTCAGGGGTTTTTTGGGGATTTTTGGGATTTTGGGGATTTTTTTTGGGGATTTTTGGGGTTTTCTTTTCTTTTCTTTCTTTTTCAAAATTTTGTAATTCCAGCTCTCCTACGGCTGCAGCTCCCTGGCCCTGTCCAACCACCAGCACTTCCAAAAATTCCCCCAAAATCCCAAAAAATCCCCAAAAAATCCTAAAAAATCCCAAAAATCCCGAAAAATCAAAAATATTCCCAAAAAAATCGCCCTCCAAAATAAAAAATATAAACAAAAAATCTCCAAAAAATCCCCCAAAATTCAAAAAATCCCAAAAAGCCCCAAAATGCCCCAAAATCTCAAAAAAAATCCCTAAAAAATCCCAAAAATCAAAAAAATCTGAAAAAAACACAAAAATTCCCAAAAGTTCCCAAAAAATGCCCCCCCCAAAAAACTAAAAAAATCCTAAAAAATCCCGAAAATTAAAAAAAAAACCCAAAAAATCTCTTAAAAAAACACAAAAAAATCCTAAAAAAATCCCAAAAGATCCCCAAAAATTCCACCCCCAAAAATAAAAAAAAATTCCCAAAAAAAACCCTTAAAAAATGCCCCAAAATCGTAAAAAATCCCAAAAAAATCCCAAAAAAATCCGTAAAAAAATCCCCCTAAAAAAATAAAATAAAAAAATCCCTAAAAACCAAAAAAATCCCTAAAAATCCCTAAAAAACCCCTAAAAAAATCCCCAAAAAATCCTAAAAAAATCCCAAAAAAATCCCAAAAAATCCTAAAAAATACTAAAAAATCCTAAAAAAATTCCCCCAAAAATCCCCCTAAAAAATCCCAAAAAAATCCCTAAAAAACCGCAAAAAATTCCAAAAAAATCCCTAAAAAATCCCAAAAAATCTCTAAAAATTCCCCCAAAAAAATCGCTCAAAAAAATCCCAAAAAATCCCTAAAAAAATCCCCAAAAAATCCTAAAAATTCCGAAAAAATCCCCAAAAAATCCGAAAAAAATCCAAAAAAAATCCCAAAAAATTCCAAAAAAATCCCTAAAAAAATCCCCCAAAAAAAAATCTGGAAAAATCCGAAAAAAATCCTAAAAAAATCATAAAAAATCCCCAAAAAATCTCTCAAAAAAAATCCCAAAAATCCATAAAAAAACCCCCAAAAAATCCTAAAAAATCTGAAAAAAAAAAAAAAAAATCCGAAAAAAATCCGAAAAAAATCCAAAAAATCCCCCAAAAAATCCCCCTAAAAAATCCCTAAAAAATCCCTAAAAAATCCTGAAAAATAAAAAAAAAATCCTAAAAAATCCCAAAAAATCCCTAAAAAATCCCTCAAAAATTCTTAAAATATCCCCCAAAATTACAAAAAATCCTAAAAAAATCCAAAAAATCCCTAAAAATCCCCAAAAATCCCTAAAAATTAAAAAAAAAAAAAAAAAAAAAAATCCCTAAAAATCCCTAAAAATTCCGCAAAAAAATCACCCAGAAATAAAAAATAGAAACAAAAAAATCCCCAAAAATGCCCAAAAAAATCCCCAAAAAAATCCCAAAAATCCCTAAAAATCCCCAAAAAATCCGAAAAAAATAAAAAAAAAAATCCAAAAAAAAATCCAAAAAATCCCAAAAAATGCCCCAAAAAAATCTCTAAAAATCCCCAAAAATTCCCAAAAATTCCCAAATTTTTTTGTTCCAGCTTTCCTATGGCTCCAGCTCCCCAGCCCTGTCCAACCGCTAGCGCTTCCAAAAATCCCCAAAATCCAAAAATCTCAAAAACCCAAAAAAAATCCCCCAAAAAATCCCCCTAAAAATCCCAAAAAATCCCCAAAAAATCCCTAAAAAATCCCCAAAAAATCCTTAAAAATAAAAAAAATCCCCAAAAAAATCTCTCCAAAAAAATCCCAAAAATCCCTAAAAAAACCCAAAAAATCCCTAAAAAATCCTCAAAAAATCCCAGAAAAATCCCAAAAAAATAAAAAAAAAAATCAAAAAAAATTCCCAAAAAATCTCTAAAAATCCCCAAAAATTCCCAAAAATTCCCAAATTTTGTTTCTGCAGCTTTCCTACGGCTCCAGCTCCTGGCCCTGTCCAACCGCCAGCGCTTCAAAAAATCCCCAAAAAATAAAAAATCCCCAAAAATTAAAAAAAAATCCCTAAAAAATCCCAAAAAATTCCCAAAAATTCCCAAAAATTCCCAAATTTTTTTACTCCAGCTTTCCTATGGCTCCAGCCCCCGGCCCTGTCCAACCACCAGCGCTTCCAAAATCCCCAAAAATAAAAAAAAAAATCCCAAAAAAAAAAAAAAAAAAAATCCCTAAAAAATCCCAAAAAATCCCCAAAAAATCCCAAAAATTCCCAGATTTTTTTGTTCCAGCTCTCCTACGGCTCCAGCTCCAGCCCTGTCCAACCGCCAGCGCTTCCAAAAAATCCCCAAAAAAATCCCAAAATCCCTAAAAAAATCCCCCAAAAATCGAAAAAGATCAGAAAAAATTAAAAAAATCCAAAAAAAATCCTAAAAAAAACCCAAAAAAACCCCAAAAAACCCCGAAAAAACCCCAAAAATCCCTAAAAAATCCAAAAAATTTCCAAAAACTCCAAAAAAAATTGAAAAAAATCCAAAAAATCCGAAAAAATCCATAAAAAATTCCAAAAAAATCCTAAAAAATCCCAAAAAAATCCCCAAAAAATCCCAAAAATTCCCAAATTTTTTTATTCCAGCTTTCCTACGGCTCCAGCTCCCCGGCCCTGTCCAACCGCCAGCGCTTCCAAAAAATCCCCAAAAAATCCAAAAAAAATCCCAAAAAATTAAAAAAAAATCCCTAAAAAATCCCAAAAATTCCCAAAAATTCCCAAAAATTCCCAAATTTTGTTTCTGCAGCTTTCCCTACGGCTCCAGCTCCCCGGCCCTATCCAACCGCCAGCGCTTCCAAAAAATCCCCAAAAATAAAAAAATCCCAAAAATTAAAAAAATCCCTAAAAAATCCCAAAAAATTCCCAAAATTCCCAAAAATTCCCAAATTTTTTTACTCCAGCTTTCCTATGGCTCCAGCTCCCGGCTCTGTCCAACCGCCAGCGCTTCCAAAAATCCCCAAAAATCCAAAAAAAATCCCAAAAAATTAAAAAAAAAATCCCTAAAAAATAAAAAAAAATTCCCAAAAATTCCCAAATTTTGTTTCTGCAGCTCTCCTACGGCTCCAGCTCCCCGGCCCTGTCCAACCGCCAGCGCTTCCAAAAAATCCCCAAAAGTCAAAAAAAACCCCCAAAAAACCCAAAAAAACCCCCAAAAAATCCCCCTAAAAAATCCCAAAAAATCCCCAAAAAATCCCTAAAAAATCCCCAAAAAATCCTTAAAAATAAAAAAATCCCCAAAAAATCTCTCAAAAAAATCCCAAAATCCCTAAAAATCCAAAAAAATCCCAAAAAAAATCCCCAAAAATCCCAAAAAAATCTCCAAAAAATCCGAAAAAAATTTTTAAAAAATCCAACAAAAAATCCTAAAAAATACCAAAAAATCCCCCAACAATCTCTCCAAAAAAATCCCAAAAATCCCTAAAAAAACCCAAAAAATCCCTAAAAAATCCTCAAAAAATCCCAAAAATCCCCAAAAAAAAAAAAAAAAAAAAAAAAATCCCAAAAAATCTCTAAAATCCCCAAAAATTCCAAAAATTCCCAAATTTTTTTTGTTCCAGCTTTCCTACGGCTCCAGCTCCCCGGCCCTGTCCAACCGCCAGCGCTTCCAAAAAATCCCCAAAAGTCCAAAAAACCCCCCAAAAATCCCAAAAAATTCCCAAAAAATCCCTGAAAAATCCCAAAAAAATCCTTAAAAATAAAAAATCCCCAAAAATCTCTCAAAAAAATCCCAAAAATGCCTAAAAATAACCAAAAAAAACCCAAAAAAATCCCCCCAAAAAAAAAAAAAAAAATCCGAAAAAAATCCGAAAAAATCTCAAAAAAAATCTTAAAAACCCCAAAAAATCCCCAAAATCCCTAAAAATCCCCAAAAGTTCCCAAAAATTCCCAAAAATTCCCAAATTTTGTTTCTGCAGCTTTCCTACGGCTCCAGCTCCCCGGCCCTGTCCAACCGCCAGCCAAAAAATCCCCAAAAAATCCAAAAAAATCCCAAAAAATTAAAAAAAAATCCCTAAAAAATCCCAAAAAATTCCCAAAAATTCCCAAAAATTCCCAAATTTTGTTTCTGCAGCTTTCCTACGGCTCCAGCTCCCCGGCCCTGTCCAACCGCCAGCGCTTCCCGACCTTTTTCCGGACTCACCCGTCGGCGACGCTTCACAACCCGACGCGGGTTCAGCTCTTCAAGAAATGGGGTTGGACCAAAATCGCCACCATCCAACAAACCACCGAGGTCTTCACTTCGGTAAGGGACACCCCAAAAAAAAAAAAAAAAAATTTCCTAAAATTTGAGCCCCAAAAAACCAAAATTTCAGGTCAAAAAGTTGAAATTTTCAGGGGAAAAAGTTCCCGAGAAAATTCGTCGTGAAAATAAAAAAATCGGTGTTGAAAATTTGTTTTGGAAAAGAAATGTCCAAAATATCCCAAAAAATCCTTAAAAAATCCCAAATAAACCCCCAAAAAAAAAAACCCCAAAAATCCCCTAAAAAAAAAAAAAAAAATCCCCAAAAATTCCCAAAAGTTCCCAAAAAAATCCCCCCCCAGAAAACCGAAAAAATCCCCAAAAAATCACAAAGAAATTCCCAAAAATCCTTAAAAATTTCCTCCCAAAATTCCTCCCCCTAAACAAAATTTTATCCTGAAAAATTCTCCCCTAAAACAAAAATTCCCAAAAAAAAATCCCAAAAAATCCCTAAAAAATCCCCAAAAATCCCAAATAAACCCCCAAAAGACCCCACATATTCCCCTAAAAAATCTCCCCAAAATTCCCTAAAAATGCCTAAAAAATCCCTAAAAATTCCCAACATTTCCCAAAAAATCCCTAAAAAATCCCCCAAAAATCCCTAAAAAATCCCCCAAAATTCCCTAAAAATCCCTACAAATGCCCAAAATTTCCCAAAAATCCCTAAAAAATAAAAAAAAAAAAAAAAAAATCCCCAAAAATTCCCAAAAGATTCCAAACAAATCCCCCCCAAAAAAACGGAAAATCCCTAAAAAATCCCTAAAAGTAAAAAAACCCAAAAAAAAAAAAAAATCCTCCCAAAAATCACAAAAAATTCCCAAAATCCTTAAAAATTTCCTCCCAAAATTCCTCCCCCCGCAAAAAAAATTTTATCCTGAAAAATTCGCCCCTAAAAAAAATACCTCCAGAAATCCCAAAAAAATCCCAAAAAATCCTTAAAAATTTCCTCCCCCCCCAAAAAAATTTTACCCCGAAAAATTCTCCCCAAAATTAAAAAATCCCCCAAAAATAATCACAAAAAAATTCCCAAAATCCTTAAAAATTTTCTCCCAAAATTCCTCCCCCCTAAACAAAATTTTATCCTGAAAAATTCTCCCCTAAAAAAAAAAAATCCCCCAAAAATCACAAAAATCCCAAAAAATCCTTTAAAATTTCCTCCCAAAATCCATTTTGACCCCCCAAAATCCATTTTTGGCACCCCCAAAATCCATTTTCGACCCCCCAAAATCCATTTTTGACCCCAAAATCCATTTTTTCACCCCCATTTTCGACCCCAAAATCCATTTTGGCCCCCACCCCCATTTTTGGCCCCCAAAATCCCTTTTTAGCCCCCAGACCCTGGATGACCTGGACCAGCGGGTGAGGGAGGCGGGTTTGGAGATCACCTTCCGCCAGAGCTTCTTCTCCGACCCGGCCGCGCCCGTCAGGAACCTCAAGGTGAGACCCCAAAATCGGGGGAAATCACCCCAAAAATCCATCCCAAAAATCCATCCCAAAAATCCATCCCAAAAATCCACCCCAACCCCGGGTGGGACCCCAAAAATGGGGGAAATCACCCCAAAAATCCATCCCAAAAATCCATCCCAAAAATCCACCCCAAAAATCCATCCCAAAAATCCATCCCAAAAATCCATCCCAAAAATCCATCCCAAAAATCCATCCCAAAAATCCATCCCCAACCCCAGGGTGGGACCCCAAAAACGGGAGAAATCACCCCAAAAATCCATCCCAAAAATCCATCCCAAAAATCCATCCCAAAAATCCACCCCAACCTCAGGGTGGGACCCCAAAAATGGGGGAAATCACCCCAAAAATCCATCCCAAAAATCCATCCCAAAAATCCATCCCAAAAATCCACCCCAAAAATCCACCCCAAAAATCCATCCCAAAAATCCATCCCCAACCCCAAGGTGAGACCCCAAAAACGAGAGAAATCACCCCAAAAATCCATTTTTTTTCTGATTTTTTTTTAATAAAAACTTTTTGGGGATTTTTTTTTTTTCCTTTTTTGGCTTTTTTTAAAATTTTTTTTTTTTCCTTGGGATTTTTTTTTCTGATTTTTTTTTTCTAATTAAATTTTAATTAAATGTAATTAAATTAAAATTTTAATTAAAAAATGGGGAATCTGCAGCGTCAGGACGCGCGGATCATCGTGGGGCTCTTCTACGAGACGGAGGCGCGGAAAGTTTTCTGTGAGGTGGGAACGGGCGGGAAATTTGGGAATTTTGGGATTTGGGAATTGGGGATTTGGGGTTTTGGGATTTGGGGTTTTGGGATTTGGGAATTTGGGAATTGGGGATTTGGGGTTTTGGGATTTGGGGATTTGGGATTTGGGGATTGGGAATGGGAATTGTGAGAATTTGGGATTTGGAGATTTGGGAATGGGAATTGTGGGAATTTGGGATTTGGAGATTTGGGAATGGGAATTGTGGGAATTTGGGATTTGGAGATTTGGGAATGGGAATTGTGGGAATTTGGGATTTTGGGGATTTTGGGATTTGGGAATTGTGGGGTTTTGGGATTTGAGGATTTGGGATTTGGGGATTTGGGGATTTGGGATTTGGGGTTTTGGGATTTGGGGATTTGGGAATTGTGGGATTTGGGGATTTGGGAATGGGAATTGTGGGGATTTGGGGATTTGGGATTTGGGGATTTGGGATTTGGGGATTTGGGGATTTGGGGGTTTGGGGATTTGGGATTTGGAGATTGGGGATTTGGGGATTTGGGGATTTGGGGATTTGGGGATTTCGGATTTGGGGATTTGGGATTTGGGGGTTTGGGGATTTGGGGATTTGGGATTTGGGGATTTCGGATTTGGGGATTTGAGGATGTGGGATTTGGGATTTTGGGGATTTGGGGATTTGGGAGTTGTGGGATTTTGGGATTCGGGGATTTGGGATTTGGGGATTTGGGGATTTGGGATTTGGGGATTTGGGGATTTGGGGATTTGGGGATTTGGGATTTGGGATTTGGGGATTTGGGGTTTGGGGATTTGGGGATTTGGGGTTTTGGGATTTGGGGATTTGGGATTTGGGAATTTGGGGATTTGGGATTTTGGGATTTGGGGATTTGGGATTTGGGGTTTGGGGATTTGGGGATTTGGGGATTTGGGATTTTGGGATTTGGGGATTTGGGATTTGGAGATTTGGGGGTTTGGGGATTTGGGATCAATGCAACCATTGGGTCAATGTTGGGTGGTGGCCAACCCAACCACTGAGTCAATGTTGGGTGGTGACCAACGCAACCATTGGGTCAACGTTGGGTCATGGTCAATGCAACCATTGGGTCAATGTTGGGTGGTGGCCAACCCAACCATTGGGTCAACGTTGGGTGGTGGCCAACCCAACCGTTGGGTCAATGTTGGGTGGTGGCCAACCCAACCACTGGGTCAACGTTGGGTCGTGGTCAACACAACCATTGGGTCAACGTTGGGTCATGGTCAATGCAACCATTGGGTCAACATTGGGTCGTGGTCAATGCAACCATTGGGTCAATGTTGGGTGGTGGCCAACCCAACCATTGGATCAATGTTGGGTCATGGTCAACCCAACCACTGGGTCAACGTTGGGTCATGGTCAACGCAACCATTGGGTCAACATTGGGTCATGGTCAACGCAACCATTGGGTCAACATTGGGTCATGGTCAACCCAACCATTGGGTCAACATTGGGTCGTGGTCAACGCAACCATTGGGTCAATGTTGGGTGTGGCCAATCCAACCCTTGGGTAGTGGCCCAACCAACCATTGGGTCAACACTGGGTCAATGTTGGGTGTTGACCAACCCAACCATTGGGTCAACCTTGGGTGGTCTCCAACCCAACCATTGGGTGTTGACCAACCCAACCGTGGGGGCAACACTGGGTCAAACTTGGGTGGTCTCCAACCCAAACACTTGGTGTTGGCCAACCCAACCATCGGGTCAACCTTGGGAGATCTCCAACCCAACCATTGGGTCAATGTTGGGTGATCTCCAACCCAACCGTTGGGTCAATGTTGGGTGATCTCCAACCCAACCATTGGGTCAATGTTGGGTGATCTCCAACCCAACCACTGGGTCAACCTTGGGTGATCTCCAACCCAACCGTTGGGTCAATGTTGGGTGATCTCCCACCCAACCACTGGGTCAATGTTGGGAGATCTCCAACCCAACCATTGGGTCAATGTTGGGTGATCTCCAACCCAACCATTGGGTCAACCTTGGGAGATCTCCCACCCAACCACTGGGTCAATGTTGGGTGATCTCCAACCCAACCATTGGGTCAACCTTGGGAGATCTCCAACCCAACCATTGGGTCAATGTTGGGTGATCTCCAACCCAACCATTGGGTCAATGTTGGGTGGTCTCCAACCCAACCATTGGGTCAATGTTGGGTGATCTCCAACCCAACCGTTGGGTCAATGTTGGGTCAACCTTGGGCGGTCTCCAACCCAAACCTCGGGCGGTCTCCAACCCAAACTTTGGATGTTGACCAACCCAACCCTTGGCTCAACCCAACCCAACCGCTGGGTCACCGTTGGGTGTTGTCCACCAGACGTCCCAAGAGTTCATCGAGAAGCTCCAGAAGAGGTTGGGCAAGAACCCGGAGGAGACCGGCGGCTTCCAGGAGGCGCCGCTGGCCTACGACGCCATCTGGGCGCTGGCCCTGGCGCTCAACAAGACCTCCCAAGAGTTGGTCAAGAAGGGCTTGAGGTTGGAAGACTTCAACTACAACAACAAGAACATCACCGACGAGATTTACCGCGCCCTCAACTCCTCGGCCTTCGAGGGCGTCTCGGTGCGTCCCAGCGCCGCCGGAATCCGGCCTTGGGTGGAGGCGGCGTCAGGGTGGCCCCAAAATTGATCTTTGGGTGGAGGTGACATCAAATATGGCCCCAAAATTCAAGGGTGTCACCAAATCTTCATTTTGGGTGGAGGTGACCCCAAATTTCATTTTTGGGTGGAGGGGACATCAAAGATGGCCCCAAAATTCAAGGGTGTCACCAAATCTTCATTTTGGGTGGAGGGGACATCGAAGATGTCACCAAAATTCATTTTTGGGCAAATCTTCGTTTTGGGTGGAGGCGACATCAAAGGTGGCCCCAAAATTCAAGGGTGTCACCAAATCTTTGTTTTGGGTGGAGGTGAGGTCAAGGATGTCACCAAAATTCATTTTTTGGGTGGAGGGGACATCAAGGATGTCACCAAATCTTCGTTTTGGGTGGAGGTGACCCCAGATTTCATTTTTGGGTGGAGGTGACATCAAAGGTGTCCCCAAAATTCATTTTTGGGTGGAGGGGACATCGAGGGTGTCCCCAAAATTCATTTTTGGACAAATCTTTGTTTTGGGTGGAGGTGACGTCAAAATGTGGCCCCAAAATTCATCTTTGGATGGAGGTGACAACAAAGGTGTCACCGAAATGAATTTTCGGGTGGAGGTGACACGGAGGGTGTCCCCAACGCCGTCCCCGTGTCCCCACCAGGGCCACGTCGTGTTCGACGCCAGCGGCTCCCGCATGGCCTGGACCCTGATCGAGCAGCTGCAAGGTGAGGGGACAGCGCTGGGTGACATCGGGAGACAGCGCTGGGTGACACTGAGGGACCTTCAGGTGACATTGAGGGACATCGGGTGACATCAGGTGACAACGCTGGGTGACACTGAGGGACATTCAGGTGATACTGAGGGATACCGGGTGACATCGGGTGACACTGAGGGACACTGGGTGACATCAAGTGACAACTTTGGGTGACATTGAGGGACCTTCAGGTGACATCAGGTGACATTGAGGGACATCGGGTGACATCAGGTGACAATGCTGGGTGACACTAAGGGACATTCCGGTGACACTGAGGGACATTGGGTGACATTGGGTGACAACGTTCGGGGACGGTGAGGGACCTTCAGGTGCCACCAACCCCCTGTGGCTCCACCGCCTGTGGATGTCCCCAGGTGCCACCAGTGCCACCCCCAGGTATCACCTGTGCTGGTGTCCCCAAGGTGTCACCTGTCCCTTGTCACCTGTCTACTGTCACCTGTCCTGGTGTCACCGGTGCCATTGTCACCTGTGCCATTGTCCCCAATGTGTCACCTACGCCATTGTCACCTGCTGGGTGTCACCTGTCCCGGTGTCACCTGTCGGGTGTCACTGTCCCCACGGTGTCCCCTCAGGTGGGGTGTACAAGAAGATCGGGTACTACGACAGCACCAAGGACAACCTGTCCTGGTACAACAACGACAAATGGATCGGTGAGAGACCGGGAACAACGGGAACAATCGGGAACAACCAGGAAAAACGGGAAAAACCGGGAAAAACCGGGAACAACGGGAACAACTGGGAACAACCGGGAAAAACGGGAACAACGGGAACAACTGGGAACAACCGGGAAAAACGGGAACAACGGGAAAAACGGGAACAACGGGAACAACGGGAACAACCGGGAACAACTGGGAAAAACCGGGAAAAACGGGAACAATCGGGAAAAACCGGGAACAACGGGAACAACGGGAAAAACGGGAACAACGGGAAAAACGGGAAAAACAGGAAAAATGGGAACAACGGGCACAACGGGAAAAATGGGAAAAACGGGGAAAATGGGAACAACGGGAAAAACCAGGAAAAACGGGGAAATGGGGAAATTGGGAAAAACGGGAAAAACAGGAAAAACGGGAAAAATGGGAAAAACGGGAAAAATGGGAAAAACAGGAACAACGGGAACAACGGGAAAAATGGGAAAAACGGGGAAAATGGGAACAACGGGAAAAATGGGAAAAACGGGAAAAATGGGAAAATCGGGGGGAATGGGAAACGGGGAAAAATGGGAAAATCGGGAAAAACAGAAAAATGAGGAAATGGGGAAAAATGGGAAAAATGGGGAAATTGGGAAAAATGGGAAAATCGGGGGGAAATGGGGAAAAATGGGAAATGGGAAAAATGGGGAAATGGCGGGAAAAATGGAGAAAAAATTGGGAAAAAATGAGGAAAAAATGGGGAAAAATGAGGAAAAATGGGGGGGAAATGGGAAAAATGAAGAAAAAATGGGGGAAAATGGGAATAATGGAGGAAAAAATGGGGGAAAATGGGGAAAAATGAGGAAAAAATGAGGAAAAATGGGGAAAATGGGGAAAAAATGGGAAAAATGAAGAAAAAATGGGGAAAAAATTGTGAAAAAAGGGAAAAATGGCTGAAATCCAGGGAAAATCCTCCTGGATGATTCAAAATTCCTGAATTTTTTGGGATTTTCCTGGGCAGGGTCCCCTCCGGCCGATTACACCAAGGTGATCACAACGTTCGGTTCCTGTCCCAAAAATTGTTCATTTCTGTCTCGGTGTTGGCGTCGCTGGGGATCGTTCTGGCTGTTGTTTGTTTGGCCTTCAACATCTACAACGGAGCACGTGAGGTGGGGAAATCCCAAAATTCCCAAAGGAAAGGGAATTGGAAGAAGACGTGGTTATGGTGGAGGAAATGGTTGATATGAGGATAATGAAGGGAGATGGGAGGGTGGTGGATGAAGAGATGATGTAAGAGAAAGGAGATTAAATGGTATGGGAGATGGGAGATGGGAGATGGGAGGGGTAGGGCCCCCTTGAAGGATTTTCCCAACCCCCTTGGGTTCAAGGAGAAGGCCCCACCGGGGCAAAAGGTTGGGTCTGGTTCCCTTGGGAATTTGGGTGGTACCCCAACCCGATCAAGGGGGACCCCCATCCAATTGGGCAACTTGGGCCAATGGCCAAGGCCCCAGGGTCAAGTTGGGACCAACCCAACCATTGGGTCAACCCCGGGGAACCCAACCGCAAAATTTTCCAACCCAAACTGGGAAGCACTGGGAACACCCTTGGGAAGGGGTCAGGCCGCCCAACTTTTAACCTTGGTCGTGGGTCAAGCAACCATTGGGTCAATGTTGGGTGGCCAAACCCAACCAAGGGTCAATGTTGGGTCATGGTCAACCCAACCATTGGGTCAACGTTGGGTTGGCCAACCCAACCTTGGGTCAAATTGGGTTGGTCAACGAACCATTGGGTCAACCTTGGGTCATGGTCAACCCAACCATTGGGTCAACCTTGGGTCTGGTCAACCAAACCATTGGGTCAAACAATTTGGGGGGCCCAAAACCCAACCATTTAAATTAATGTTGGGGGCCAACCCAACCATTGGGTCAATTTGGGTGGCCCAAAATCCCAACCCCCTTGGGTAAAGGGTGGCCCAACCCAAACCATTGGGTCCAACCCAACCTGGGTCAATTTGGGGTTCCAACCCAACCATTGGGTCAATGTTAAAAAAAAATGGGTCTCCAACCCAACCATTGGGTTGTTAAACCCAACCCAACCACTGGGTCAAACCTTGGGTGGTCTCCAACCCAAACCAATTAATGGGGTTGGCCCCAACCCAACCACTGGGTCAATTTGGGAGATCTCCAACCCAACCATTGGGTCAATGTTGGGTGATCTCCAACCCAACCATTGGGCCAACCTTGGGGATTCCAACCCAACCCTTGGGTCAATGTTGGGTGATCTCCCAACCCAACCATTGGGTCAATTTGGGAGATCTCCAACCCAAACCATTGGGTCAATGTTTGATTCCAACCCAACCATTTTGGGGTCCAACCCCCTTGGGTTGAAATCTTCCAACCCAACCCGTTGGGTCAATGTTGGGTCAACCTTGGCGGTCCCAACCCAAACCCCGGTCTCCAACCCAAACTTTGGATGTTGACCAACCCAACCCCTTCTCAACCTAACCCAACCGGCTGGGTCACCGCTGGGTGTTGTCCACCAGACGTCCCAAGAGTTCATCGAGAAGCTCCAGGAAGAGGTTGGGCAAGAACCCGGAGGGAGACCCCGGGCGGCTTCCAGGAGGCGCCCTGGCCTAACGCCATCTGGGCTGGCCCTGGCGCCAACAAGACCTCCCAAGAGTTGGTCAAGAAGGGCTTGAGGTTGGAAGACTTCAACTACAACAACAAGAAATCAAGACGAGATTTTATCCGCCCTCAACTCCCGGCCTTCGAGGGCGCCTCGGGCCCCCGCCGCCGGAACCGGCCTTGGGTGGAGGCGGGCCAAGGTGGCCCCAAAATTGATCTTTGGGGTGGAGGTGACATCAAAATTGGCCCCAAAATTCAAGGGGTCACCAAATCTTCATTTTGGGTGGAGGTGGACCCCAAAATTCTTTTGGGCTTTTTTGGGTGGAGGGAATCAAAATGGCCCCAAAATTCAAGGGTGTCACCAAATCTTTTTTTGGGTGGAGGGGGAATCAAGGATGTCACCAAAATTCATTTTTTGGGGGAAATCTTCCCTTTTGGGTGGAGGTTTAAATTTCAAATTTTATGGGGTAAAATTCAAGGGTGTCACCAAAATTCTTTTTGGGTTTGGGTGGAGGTGGCCAAGGTGGCCCCAAAATTAAGGGTGGGGGTCACCAAACCTTCAATTTGGGTGGAGGTGACCCCAGATTTCATTTTTTGGGTGGAGGTGAATCAAAAATTCCCAAAATTCATTTTTGGGTGGAGGGGACATCGGGGTGTCCCAAAATTCATTTTTTGGACAAATCTTTGTTTTGGGTGGAGGTGAGGGCCAAAATGTGGCCCAAAATTCATTTTGGATGGAGGTGACAAAAAAGGTGTCAATTAAATGAATTTTGGGTGGAGGTGACAGGAGGGTTCCCCAACGCCGTCCCCGGTGTCCCCCACCAGGGCCACGCCGGTTCGACGCCAGCGGCTCCCGGCATGGCCTGGACCCTGATCCGAGCAGCCGGGCAAGGGAGGGGACAGCCTGGGTGACATCGGGGACAGCTTGGGTGAACTGAGGGACCTTCAGGTGACCTTGAGGGACATCGGGACACAGGTGACAAGGGCTTGGGTGACAAACCTTTGGGGAGGGACCTTTCAGGGAATAAACTTGAGGGAATTACCGGTGACAACGTGGGACACTGAGGGACACCTGGGGGTGACATCATGACAAATTTTGGGTGACATTGAGGGACCTTCAGGTGACATCAGGGGAACAATTGGGAGGGACATTGGGACATTCAGGGTGACAATAAAAGGGTAATTGAACCATGGGACACTGGGTGACACTGAGGGACATTGGGGTGACATTGGGGACAACGGCTGGGGACCGGGTGAGGGACCTTCAGGGTTCCCTCAACCCTGTGGCTCCACCGCCGTGGATGTCCCCCAGGTGCCACCAGTGCCACCCCCAGGTTCACCTGTGGCTGGGTCCCCAAGGGGTCACCTGTCCCTTGTCACCTGTCCTATGTTTCACCTGTCCTTGGTAATGGTCCCATTGTCCCAGGCCCTTGTCCCTGCCAATTTGGTGTCACCTTCGGGCCTTTGTTCCCCTGGCTGGGCAAAACAAACCGTTTCCCGGTTGGTCAACCTTGGTCGGGTGGGTCAACGGCCCTCAAAGGTGTCCCCCAAAGGGTGGGGTGGTAAACCAAAAGGGAAAAGGGAAATTCGGGGAAACTAACCAACAAGGCAACCGGGCGGAACAACCCCTGGGTCCGGGGAACAACCAAACCGGGAACAAAAAGGGGAACCGGGTGGGAAAGGAAAAGAAACCGGAAAAACGGGAAAAAATCGGGAAAAAAGGGAAAAGGGAAAACCGGGAAAAGGGAAAACGGAACAACGGGAAAAACCGGAAAAAAGGAAAACGGGAAAACGGGAAAAACCGGGAAAAAAGGGAAAACGGGAAAAACGGAAAACGGGGAAAACGGGGAAAACCGGGAAAACGGAAAAAGGGGAAAAAGGAAAATGGGAAAAAACCCGGGGAAAAACGGGAAAAAAACGGGGAAAAGGGGGAAAAGGGGAAAAAAGGGGGAAAAAAGGGAAAAGGGAAAACCCGGGAAAAAAAGGGAAAAAGGGGGAAAATGGGGGAAAAAGGGGAAAAAAGGGAAAAAGGGGAAATGGGGGAAAAAGGGGAAAAAAAAGGGGAAAAAGGGAAAAAAAGGGGGAAAAAGGGAAAAAAGGGGAAAAAAGGAACAAAAAAGGGGAAAAAAAAAGGAAAATGGGGAAAAAGGGAAAAGAAAAAAAAGGGGGAAAAAGGGAATTTGGAAAAGGGAAAAAAAGGGGGGAAAAAGGGGGGAAAAAAGGGGAAAAAAAGGGGAAAAAGGGGAAAAATTTGGGAAAAAAGGGGAAAAAAGGGAAAATCCGGAAAAAGGGGGAAAAATTTTGGGGAAATTTTGGGAAAAAAATTTTTGGGAAAAAAGGGGGTTGGGAAAAAAGGGAAAAAAGGGGAAAAATTTAGGGGAAAAAGGGGGGAAATTTTTTTGGGAAAAAAGGGGAAAAAGGGTTGGAGGTGGGGGAAAAAAAAAAATTTTAAAAAAATTTTAAAAAAAAAAAAAAATTTGGGGAAAAAAAAAAAAAATTTTGGGGGAAAAAAAAAAAAAGGGAAAAATTTCTTTAAACCAAAAATTTTCCCGGAAAATTTTTTAAAACCAATTTTTTATTTTTTCCCCAATTTTCCCTTTTGGCCCCATTACCCGGTATTTTCCCAATTTTTTTTTTCCCAAAATTTTCCCCTTTTTCCCTTTCCCCCTAAATTTTTCCCCTTTTTTTTTTTTCCCATTAAAACCCCTGGGTAAAATTTTCCCAAAATTTTTCCCAAAAATTTTTCCCAAATTTTTCCCGAAAAAAATTTTTATAAAAAAATTTTTGGGTTTTTTTTTTTTAAAAAAAAAAATTTTTTTTTTTATTTTTTTCCCTTTTTCCCCCCTTATTTTCCCATAATTTTTTCCCCAATTTTTTCCTTTTTTTTCCCTTTTTTTCCCCCCTTTTCCCTTTTTTCCCATTATTTTCCCCCCAAATTTTTCCCTTTAATTTTTTCCCCCTAATTTTTTCCTTTTTATTTTTTTCCCCTTTTTTCCCCTTATTTTCCCCCCCTTATTTCCCCCCTTTATTTCCCCCTTATTTTCCCCCCTTATTTTTTCCCCCTTATTTTTCCTGTTATTTTTTCCCCTTTTTAAAATTTTCCCCCTAATTTTTCCCCTTTAAATTTTCCCCAAAATTTTTTTCCCCTGATTTTTTCCCCTTATTTTTCCCATTGTTTTTTTCCCGTTATTTTCCCCCAATTTTATTTTTCCCCTTATTTCCCCCTTATTTTCCTTAATTTTTTCCCCCAAAATTTTTTTCCCAAATTTTTTCCCCCTTTTTTTTCCCATTTTTTCCCCATTTTTAAATTTTTTTAATTTTTAAATTTTTTTTATTTTTTATTTTTTTTTTTTTTTTTATTTTTATTTTTATTTTTATTTTCCCCCTTTTTTTTCCCAAAATTTTTTTTTATTTTTATTTTTATTTTTTTTTATTTTATTTTATTTTATTTTTTTTTTATTTTATTTTATTTTTTTTTTATTTTATTTTTTTTTTTTTTTTTTTTTTTTTTTTTTTTTTTTATTTTTTTTTTTTTTTTTTTTTTTTTTTTTATTTTTTTTAAATTTTATTTTTTTTTAAAATTTTTTTTACCTGGCCCTTTTTTTTTTCCTTTTCCCCCCATCCCCCCTTTGGGGTTTTTTTTTTTGCCCTTTCCCAGGTAAAACCGAAAACCCAAAGGGGCCAACAAGGAAAAGGGGGTGGGGTTGGGGCCCGGGGGGCCCCTTTGGGGGGGGGTGGGAAACCCCAAAAAAAGGGGGGTTCCCCCTTTTGGGGCCAAAGGGGGGGGAAAAGCCGGAAAAGGGGAAAAAAGGGGGGGGGGGAACAGGCGGAAAAAAGGGGGGAAAAGGGATGGGAACAGGCGGGAAAGGGGGGGAAAATTTGGGGGGGGAACAGGCGGAAAAAGGGGGGGAAAAAAGGGTGGGAACCGGGGAAAAGGAAAATTGGGGTGGGGAAAAATTAAAAGGGGGAAAGGGAAAAATGGGGTGGGGGAAGGGGGGGAAAAAGGGGGAAAAGGGGGAAAATTGGGGTGGGGAAAGGAGAAAAAAGGAAAAATTGGGGTGGGAAAAAAGGCGGAAAAAGGGGGGGAAAAAGGGGGGTGGGAACAGGGGGGAAAAAGGAAAAAGGGGTGGGAACAAAGGGGGAAAAGGGGGGAAATTTGGGGTGGGAAAGGGGGGAAAGGGGAGGAAAAAAGGGGGAAAAAAAAGGAAAAAATTTGGGGTGGGAAAAGGGGAAAAAGGGGAAAAAAAGGGGTGGGAACAGGCGGGAAAAAGGGGGGAAAAAAGGTGGAACAAACGGAAAAGGGAAAAAGGGAAAAGGGGGAAAAGGGGGAAAAGAGGAACAGGGGGAAAGGGGGGAAAATTTGGGAAAGGGAATGGGGAAAACAAGGGGGGGAAAATGGGGAAGGGGAAAAGGGTTTGGAAAAACAGGGGGATTGGGGGAAAAAAGGAACAATCGGGAAAGGAAGGTCGGAAAAAAGGGGGAAAGGGAAAAGATTGGGAAAAGGAAAAAATTGGGGGAAAAAAAAATCGGGGGAAAAGGGACAGAACCGGAAAAAGGGGGGAAAAAGGGAAGGGGGAAAAATTGGAAAAGGGGAAAAGTTGGAAACACAGGTGGGGGGTTGGGGGGAAAAAAGGGGGAAAGGGAAAAAATCAGAAGAGGAACAGTCGGGAAAACTTCCGGGGAAAGGGGATGATTGGGAAAAGGAAAAATTTAAAAAATGGAGGAGGGGAAAATGGGGGGGAAAAAAAGCCAGGAATGGGGGAAAAACCCGGGAATGGGAACAATTCGGGCAAGGGGGGAAAAAGGGGAAAACAGGTTTTGGAAGAGGAAAGTAAGGGTCGAAATTTGGGGGAAGGGGGTGATTGGAACAGGAAAAATTTGGGGAAAAATCGGAGGAAGAAATCGGAGTGGGGAAGGCCAGGAATGGGGAAAATCAGGGAATGGGAGCAGGGAGCGGGAACAGGCGGAATTCCGACTGTTGCGTTTTGCAGGCGCGGCTGGGTTGCTGGGGCTGGGGTTCAGCCTGGTTTACGGCAGCATTTACCAAGATCTGGTGGTACCCGTCTTCCCAAAAAAAAAAAAAAGGGAAGGGGGGAAAATTTTCCAAGGGAAACCTTGGGGAAATCCCCAAAAAAAGGGGGGGGGAAAAAAAAAAACCCTTGGGAAAATTCCCCGGAAAAAAAAAAAAAAAAAATTAAAAAAGGGAAATTTTGGAAAATTCCCGGGAAATCCCGGGGAAATTTTGGGTTTCTTCCCCTTTTTTGGGTTTTTGGGGTTTTCCCCTTTTCCCCCCAAAAATTTTAACCGGGCCCCCCCCCTTTTTTTTTGGGGGGAAACCTTTTCCCCCTTCCCCTTTTGGGAAAGGGGGCCCCCCCTTTTCCAAAAAATTTTTCCCCTTGCCAAAATTTTCCCGGCCCTGGTTAAAAAACCCTTTTCCCCCCCCGAAAACCCCGGGGTTTTTTCCCCGGGGCCCCCCCCCCCCCAAAATTCCCCCGGGGCCCCCCCCCTTTAACCGGGCCCCCCTTTCCCCGGGGTTTAACCGGGTTTTTTTCCCTTAATTCCCGGGTTTCCCCCCCCCCAAATTCCGGGCCTGGCCCCCTTTTTCCCCGGGGAAACCCCCCCCTTTCCCCCCAAAAATTTGCCCCCTTCCCCGTCCAAATGGTTTCCCCCCCCCTTTCCCCGGGGCCCCCCCCCCAAAAAAATTTTCCCCGCCCCCCCCAAAATGGGGCCCCCCCGCCTTAACCCCGGGGGCCCCCCCTGCCCTAACCCCGGGGCCCCCGCCCTCCCAAAAACCCCCCCCCCCCCCCAAAAAATTTTCCCCCTTCCCCTTTCCCCCCTTCCCCCCCCCGGGACTTCCCCTTCCCCCCCCGGGCCCCCCGGGGCCCCCCAAAGGTGGCCTGGGCCCCCAACCCAAAGGGGTCCTGGGGCCCCAAAACCCCCAGGGGCCCCTGGGCCCAAAACCTTCCCCCGGGGGGCCTTTTTGGGGGGGGTTTTTTGGGTTTAATTTAAAAATTGGGGCCCCCTCCAAAGGGGTTTGGGGCCCCTGGTTTTTCCCGGGGCCCCCAAATTTGGGCCTTTGGGGGTTTTGGGGTTCCCGGAATTTGGGGCCTTTTTTTGGGGGGGGGTTCCCCCCAAAATTTGGGTTTGGGAATTCCCCCGGGGGGCCCCAAACCTTTTTCCCCCCTTTGGGGAGGGCCTTTTTGGGCCCCGGGAAATTTGGGGTTCCCCGGGCCCAAAAAGGGGGTTTCCCCCCCGGGGGGCCTAAAAATTTTCCCCCGGGCCCCCGGGGGGTTCAGGGTTCCCAATTTCCCAAAAATTTGGGGCCCCGGGGTTCCCTTTCCCGGGGCCCCGGGGATTTGGGGTTTCAAGGTTTTGGGGGTTTTTTTTCCTTTGGGGGCCTGGAAACCTCCCAAGGGGGTTCCCCTTTTTAAATTTTGGGGGGGCCCCCCCCCAAAGGGGGGCCCCCAAAAAGGGGGTTCCTGGGGCCCCCGGGGGGTTTCCCAGGGTTTTCCCCCCAAACCCTTTTGGGGGCCCCAAAATTTTTTGGGGTTTTAAAACCCCCCAAATTTTTTTTTCCCATGATTTTCCCATTATTTTTCCCATTGTTTTTCCTGTTATTTTCCCCATTATTTTCCCATTATTTCCCCATTATTTCCCCATTATTTTCCTGTAATTTTTCCCATAATTTTCCCCATAATTTTCCTGTTATTTTTCCATTATTTTCCCCATAATTTTCCCATAATTTTCCCATAATTTTCCCATAATTTTTCCCATGATTTTTCCCATTATTTTTCCCATTGTTTTTCCTGTTATTTTCCCCATTATTTTTCCCATTTCCCCATTATTTCCCCATTATTTCCCGTCATTTTTCCCATAATTTTTCCTGTTATTTTTCCCATTTTTCCCATTTTATTTATTTTATTTTATTTTATTTTATTTTATTTTATTTTATTTTATTTTATTTTATTTTGCTTTATTTTATTTTGTTTTATTTTATTTTGTTTTATTTTATTTTATTTTATTTTATTTTATTTTATTTTATTTTATTTTATTTTATTTTATTTTATTTTATTTTATTTTATTTTATTTTATTTTCCTGTTCCTTTTCCTGTTCCTTTCCTCGCCATTCCCACTGTTGTTTTTTTTTTTTATTGTTTTCCCTGTTCCCAGGTACATCCAGAATTCCCAGCCCTACCTGAACAACATGACGGCCGTGGGTTGTACCCTGGCCCTCGCCGCCGTCTTCCCGCTGGGCCTCGACGGTACCACATCGGCCGGGCTGTTCCCCTCGCCTGCCAGGTGGGAACAGCCGGAAAAACGGGAAAAGGGGACGGGAACAGGCGGAAAAGGGGGGAAATGGGATGGGAACAGGCGGGAAAAGGGGGAAAATGGGGTGGGAACAGGCGGGAAAACGGGAAAAGGGGATGGGAACAGGCGGAAAAGGAAAATTGGGGTGGGAATGATTGGAACAGGCAGAGAGGTAAAAATGGGGTGGGAATGATGGGAACAGGCGGAGAGGGAAAAATTGGGATGGGAACAGGCAGAAAAAGGAAATTGGGATGACAACAGGCGGAAAAGGGGGGAAAATGAGGTGGGAACAGGGGGAAAAGGAAAAATGGGGTGGGAACAGGCGGAAAAGGGGGAAATGGGATGGGAATGATGGGAACAGGTGGAGGAACAGGTGGAAAAGGAGGAAAATTGGGATGGGAATGAGGGGAACAGGTGGAGGGAAAAATGGGATGGGAACAGGCGGAGAATGAACAGGCAGATATCCAGGAAATGGCAACAGTCGGAAAAGGAAGTCGGAAATCCGGCTGGGAATGGGGATGATTGGAACAGGAACAGATGGGAACAATCGGAGACAGAACCAGGAATGGGGAAAAACAAGGAATGGGAACAGTCGGAAAAGGGAACAGTTGGAAACACAGGTGGGGATTGGGGGAAACAGGGAATGGGAACAATCAGAAGAGGAACAGTCAGAAATCTGGCCGGGAATGGGGATGATTGGAACAGGAAAAACTGGGAACAATCGGGACAGAACCAGGAAAGGGGAAAAACAGGGAATGGGAACAATTGGAAAAGGAACAGAAACCAGGAAAACAGGGAATGGGGAAAACCAGGGAATGGGAACAATTGGAAAAGGAACAGAATGGGGAAACACAGGTGGGGATTGGGGAAAACAGGGAATGGGAACAGTCGGAAGAGGAACAGTCGGAAGAGAAACAGTCAGAAATCTGGCCGGGAATGGGGATGATTGGAACAGGAAAAACTGGGAACAATCGGAGGAAGAAATCGGAGTGGGGACAGAGCCAGGAATGGGGAAAATCAGGGAATGGGAGCAGCGGGAGCGGGAACAGGCGGAATTCCGACTGTTGCGGTTTTGCAGGCGCGGCTGTGGCTGCTGGGGCTGGGGTTCAGCCTGGCCTACGGCAGCATGTTCACCAAGATCTGGTGGGTGCACACCGTCTTCACCAAGAAGGACGACAAGAAGGACAAGCGGAAGGCGAGGAATTCCGGGAAAAATTTTCTGGCGGGAAATCCGTGGGGGAAATCCCGGGAAAAAAATTTGTGGGGGAAATGGTGAAAAAAAAAAATCCTGGGAAATTCCCTGGAAAATTCCACCGAGATTCCCTGAAAAAATTCACAGGAAAATTCCAGGAAAATCATGGGAAATTTCCTGGGAAATTCCTAAGAAAAATCCCTGGGAAATTTCCTGGGAATATTTCCTGTCCCTCTCTAACCGGGAATTTTTGGTGTTGTTAACTGGGAATTTCACCATTCCTGCCCATCACTAACCAGGAATGTCACCGTTCCTGCCCATCAATAACCGGGAATTTTGGGTGTCGTTAACTGGGAATGTCACCGTTCCTGGCCATCATTGACCGGGAATTTTTGGTGTCGTTAACCGGGACTGTCACCGTTCCCGCCTGTCACTAACCGGGAATGTCACCATTCCCGCCTGTCACTAACCGGGACTGTCACCGTTCCTGCCCGTCACTAACCGGGAATGTCACCGTTCCCGCCTGTCACTAACCGGGAATGTCACCGTTCCCGCCTGTCACTAACCGGAACTGTCACCGTTCCCGCCCGTCACTAACCGGGAGTGTCACCGTTCCCGCCCGTCACTAACCGGGAATGTCACTGTTCCCGCCTGTCACTAACCGGGAATGTCACCGTTCCTGCCCCTCACTAACCGGGAATGTCACCGTTCCCGCCTGTCACTAACCGGGACTGTCACCGTTCCCGTCCGTCACTAACCGGGAATGTCACCGTTCCCGTCCGTCACTAACCGGGAATGTCACCGTTCCCGTCCGTCACTAACCGGGAATGTCACCGTTCCCGCCTGTCACTAACCGGGACTGTCACCGTTCCCGCCTGTCACTAACCGGGAATGTCACCGTTCCCGCCCGTCACTAACCGGGAGTGTCACCGTTCCCGCCTGTCACTAACCGGGAATGTCACCGTTCCTGCCCGTCACTAACCGGGACTGTCACCGTTCCTGCCCATCAATAACCGGGAATGTCACCGTTCCCGCCTGTCACTAACCGGGAATGTCACCGTTCCCGCCTGTCACTAACCGGGACTGTCACCGTTCCCGCCCGTCACTAACCGGGAATGTCACCGTTCCCGCCTGTCACTCACCGGGGTGTCACCGTTGCAGAGCCTGGAGCCCTGGAAGCTCTACGCCACCGTGGGGGGTTTGGTGGCTTTTGACGTGGTGACGCTCAGCGTGTGGCAGATCGTGGATCCCCTGCACAGAACCATCGAGGTCTGGGGGGTCTCCGGGGATTTGGGGGGTTCCTCAAATAATTTGGGGGTTCCTGGGTGGTCTCAAGGGAATTGAGGGTGTCCCAAAGGGGTTTTGGGGTTCCCCAAGAAATTTGGGGGTTCCTGGGAGGTTCCTCAAGGAATTTGGGGGGTTCTTGAGGGATTTTGGGGTTCCTCAAGGAATTTGGGGGTTCCTCAAGGAATTTGGGGGGTTCTTGAGGGATTTTGGGGGTTCCACAAGGAATTTGGGGGTTCCTGGGAGGTTCCTCAAGGAATGTGGGGGGTTCCTCAAATAATTCGGGCGTTCCTGGGTGGTCTCAAGGGAATTGAGGGGATCTCAAAGGGGTTTTGGGGTTCCCCAAGAAATTTGGGGGTTCCTGAGAGGTTCCTCAAGGAATTTGGGGGTTCTCCAGGGATTTGGGGGCTCCTCAAAAAATTTGGGAATTCCTGGGAAGTTCCTGATGATTTTGGGGGTCCCTGGCGGGGGTTCTTGAGGGATTTGGGGGCTCCTCAAGAAATTTGGGGGTACCTGGGAGGTTCCTCAAGGAATCTGGGGGGTTCTTGAGGGATTTGGGGGTTCCTCAAGGAATTTTGGGGGTTCTTGGGGGTTCTCCTAGGATTTGGGGGTTCCTGAGAGGTTCTCCAAGGGTTTGGGGGTTCCTCAAAATATTTGGGGGTTCTTGGGTGATCTCAAGGGAATTGAGGGGATCTCAAAGGGGTTTTGGGGTTCCCCAAGAAATCTGGGGGTTCCTGGGAGGTTCCTCAAGGAATTTGGGGGGGTTCTCCAGGGATTTGGGGGTTCCTGGGAGGTTCCTCAAGGAATTTGGGGGGTTCCTGGGAAGTTCCTCAAGGAATTTGGGGGGTTCTTGAGGGATTTGGGGTTCCTCAAAGAATTTGGGGGTTCTCCAGGGATTTGGGGGCTCCTCAAAAAATTTGGTGGTTCCTGGGAGGTTCTCGAGGTGTTTTGGGGGGTTCCCCAAGAAATTTGGGGGTTCTTGAGGGATTTTGGGGGGGGTTCCTGAAGGAGTTTGGAGGTTCCCCAAGAAGTTTTGGGGTTCCCCAAGAAGTTTTGGGGTTCCCCAAGAAGTTTTGGGGTTCTCCAAGGAATTTGGGGGGGTTTTTGGAGGGAAATTCCCGATTTTTTTTCCCCAGGAATTCACCAAGGAGGAGCCCAAGTCGGACATGGACGTGTCCATCCTGCCCCAGCTCGAGCACTGCAGCTCCACCAAGATGAACACCTGGCTGGGTGAGGGGTCTGGGGGGGAAATTTGGGGATTTTGGGGGGTTGGGGGGGATTTTGGGGCATTCAGGTCAAATTTGGGGTGGTTGAGGTGGAATTTTGGGGGATTTCAAGTGGAATTTTGGGGTATTTCAGGTGAAATTTTGGGGTGGTTCAGGAAGGATTTGGGAAGTTGAGGTGGAATTTTGGGGTATTTCAGGGTCAATTTTGGGGGATCCAGGTCAAATTTTGGGGAATTTTTAGGGGATTTTGGGGTATTTCAGGTGAAATTTTGGGGGGTCCAGGTCAAATTTTGGGGAATTTTTAGGGGATTTTGGGGTGGTTCAGGAAGGATTTGGGAAGTTGAGGTGGAATTTTGGGGGATTTCAGGTCAAATTTTGGGGGTCCAGGTCAAATTTTGGGGAATTTTTAGGGGATTTTGGGGGATTCAGGTCAAATTTGGGGGGTTTCAGGTGGAATTTTGGGGGATTTCAGGAACATTTTTTGGAATTCCTGGTGGGATTTTGGGAGTTTCAGGTCAAATTTTGGGGGATTTTGAGAAGATTTGGGGGTTCCAGCTCCACCAAGATGAACACCTGGCTGGGTGAGGGGTTTGGGGATTTTGGGGATTTTGGGGGTTTGGGGGATTTTGGGGCATTCAGGTCAAATTTGGGGTGGTTGAGGTGGAATTTTGGGGGATTTCAGGTGAAATTTTGGGGTATTTCAGGTGAAATTTTGGGGTGGTTCAGGAAGGATTTGGGAAGTTGAGGTGGAATTTTGGGGTATTTCAGGGTCAATTTTGGGGATCCAGGTCAAATTTTGGGGAATTTTTAGGGATTTTGGGGTATTTCAGGTGAAATTTTGGGGGTCCAGGTCAAATTTTGGGAATTTTTAGGGATTTTGGGGTATTTCAGGTGAAATTTTGGGGTGGTTCAGGAAGGATTTGGGAAGTTGAGGTGGAATTTTGGGGGATTTCAGGTCAAATTTTGGGGAATTTTTGGGGATTTTGGGGATTCAGGTCAAATTTTGGGGGATCCAGGTCAAATTTTTGGGAATTTTTAGGGGATTTTGGGGGATTTCAGGTCAAATTTGGGGGGTTTCAGGTGGAATTTTGGGGATTTCAGGAACATTTTTGGAATTCCTGGTGGGATTTTGGGAGTTTCAGGTCAAATTTTGGGGGATTTTGAGAAGATTTGGGGTTCCAGCTCCACCAAGATGAACACCTGGCTGGGTGAGGGGTTTGGGGGAATTTTGGGGATTTTGGGGGTTGGGGGATTTTGGGGCATTCAGGTCAAATTTGGGGTGGTTGAGGTGGAATTTTGGGGGATTTCAGGTGAAATTTTGGGGGATCCAGGTCAAATTTTGGGGAATTTTTAGGGGATTTTGAGGGATTTCAAGTCAAATTTTGGGGGGTCCAGGTCAAATTTTGGGGAATTTTTAGGGGATTTTGGGGTATTTCAGGTGAAATTCTGGGGTGGTTCAGGAAGGATTTGGGAAGTTGAGGTGGAATTTTGGGGTATTTCAGGTGAAATTTTGGGGGATCCAGGTCAAATTTTGGGGAATTTTTAGGGGATTTTGGGGTATTTCAGGTGAAATTTTGGGGGATCCAGGTGGAATTTTGAGGAATTTCAGGAACATTTTTTGGAGTTCCTGGTGGGATTTTGGGAGTTTCAGGTCAAATTTTGGGGGATTTTGAGAAGATTTGGGGGTTCCAGCTCCACCAAGATGAACACCTGGCTGGGTGAGGGGTCTGGGGGAAATTTGGGGATTTTGGGGGGTTTGGGGGGATTTTGGGGCATTCAGGTCAAATTTGGGGTGGTTGAGGTGAAATGTTGGGGGTCCAGGTCAAATTTTGGGGAATTTTTAGGGGATTTTGGGGGATTTCAGGTCAAATTTGGGGGTTTCAGGTGGAATTTTGGGGATTTCAGGAACATTTTTGGAGTTCCTGGTGGGATTTTGGGAGTTTCAGGTCAAATTTTGGGGATTTTGGGGGATTTGGGGTTCCAGCTCCACCAAGATGAACACCTGGCTGGGTGAGGGGTTTGGGGGGGAATTTTGGGGGATTTTGGGGGTTTTGGGGGGGATTTTGGGGCATTCAGGTCAAATTTGGGGTGGTTGAGGTGGAATTTTGGGGTATTTCAGGTGAAATTTTGGGGGATCCAGGTCAAATTTTAGGGAATTTTTAGGGGATTTTGAGGGATTTCAGGTCAAATTTTGAGGGGTCCAGGTCAAATTTTGGGGAATTTTAGGGGATTTTTGGGGATTCAGGTCAAATTTGGGGGGTTTCAGGCCAAATTTTGGGGAATTTTTAGGGATTTTGGGGTATTTCAGGTCAAATTTGGGGGTTTCAGGTGGAATTTTGGGGATTTCAGGAACATTTTTGGAGTTCCTGGTGGGATTTTGGGGTTTCAGGTCAAATTTTGGGGATTTTGAGAAGATTTGGGGTTCCAGCTCCACCAAGATGAACACCTGGCTGGGTGAGGGGGTTGGGGGGGATTTTGGGGATTTTGGGGGGATTTTGGGGCATTCAGGTCAAATTTGGGGTGGTTGAGGTGGAATTTTGGGGGATTTCAAGTGGAATTTTGGGGTATTTCAGGTGAAATTTTGGGGATCCAGGTGAAATTTTGGGAATTTTTAGGGATTTTGAGGGATTTCAAGTCAAATTTTGGGGGTCCAGGTCAAATTTTGGGAATTTTAGGGGATTTTGGGGATTTCAGGTGAAATTTTGGGTGGTTCAGGAAGGATTTGGGAAGTTGAGGTGGAATTTTGGGGGATTTCAGGTCAAATTTTGGGGAATTTTTGGGGATTTTTGGGGATTCAGGTCAAATTTGGGGATCCAGGTCAAATTTTTTGGGAATTTTTAGGGATTTTGGGGATTTCAGGTCAAATTTGGGGGGTTTCAGGTGGAATTTTGGGGGATTTCAGGAACATTTTTTGGAATTCCTGGTGGGATTTTGGGAGTTTCAGGTCAAATTTTGGGGGATTTTGAGAAGATTTGGGGGTTCCAGCCCACCAAGATGAACACCTGGCTGGGTGAGGGGTTTGGGGGAATTTTGGGGATTTTGGGGGTTTGGGGATTTTGGGGCATTCAGGTCAAATTTGGGGTGGTTGAGGTGGAATTTGGGGGATTTCAGGTGAAATTTTGGGGGATCCAGGTCAAATTTTGGGGAATTTTTAGGGATTTTGAGGGATTTCAAGTCAAATTTTGGGGGTCCAGGTCAAATTTTGGGGAATTTTTAGGGGATTTTGGGGTATTTCAGGTGAAATTTTGGGGTGGTTCAGGAAGGATTTGGGAAGTTGAGGTGGAATTTTGGGGTATTTCAGGTGAAATTTTGGGGGATCCAGGTCAAATTTTGGGAATTTTTAGGGGATTTTGGGGTATTTCAGGTGAAATTTTGGGGGATCCAGGTGGAATTTTTGAGGAATTTCAGGAACATTTTTGGAGTTCCTGGTGGGATTTTGGGAGTTTCAGGTCAAATTTTGGGGATTTTGAGAAGATTTGGGGTTCCAGCTCCACCAAGATGAACACCTGGCTGGGTGAGGGGTCTGGGAGGGAAATTTGGGGATTTTGGGGGGTTTTGGGGGATTTTGGGGCATTCAGGTCAAATTTGGGGTGGTTGAGGTGAAATGTTGGGGGTCCAGGTCAAATTTTGGGGAATTTTTAGGGGATTTTGGGGGATTTCAGGTCAAATTTGGGGGATTTCAGGTGGAATTTTGGGGGATTTCAGGAACACTTTTTGGAATTCCTGGTGGGATTTTGGGAGTTTCAGGTCAAATTTTGGGGATTTTGAGAAGATTTGGGGTTCCAGCTCCACCAAGATGAACACCTGGCTGGGTGAGGGGTTTGGGGGGAAATTTAGGGGATTTTGGGGATTTTGGGGGGATTTTGGGGCATTCAGGTCAAATTTGGGGTGGTTGAGGTGGAATTTTGGGGGATTTCAAGTGGAATTTTGGGGTATTACAGGTGAAATTTTGGGGGATCCAGGTCAAATTTTGGGGAATTTTTAGGGGATTTTGAGGGATTTCAGGTCAAATTTTGGGGAGTCCAGGTCAAATTTTGGGGAATTTTTAGGGGATTTTGGGGTATTTCAGGTGAAATTTTGGGGTGGTTCAGGAAGGATTTGGGAAGTTGAGGTGGAATTTTGGGGGATTTCAGGTCAAATTTTGGGGGGTCCAGGTCAAATTTTGGGGAATTTTTAGGGGATTTTGGGGGATTTCAGGTCAAATTTGGGGGGTTTCAGGTGGAATTTTGGGGGATTTCAGGAACATTTTTTGGAGTTCCTGGTGGGGTTTTGGGAGTTTCAGGTCAAATTTTGGGGGATTTTGAGAAGATTTGGGGGTTCCAGCTCCACCAAGATGAACACCTGGCTGGGTGAGGGGTCTGGGGGAAATTTGGGGATTTTGGGGGGTTTGGGGGGATTTTGGGGCATTCAGGTCAAATTTGGGGTGGTTGAGGTGGAATTTTGGGGGATTTCAAGTGGAATTTTGGGGTATTTCAGGTGAAATTTTGGGGGATCCAGGTCAAATTTTGGGGAATTTTTAGGGGATTTTGAGGGATTTCAGGTCAAATTTTGGGGGGTCCAGGTCAAATTTTGGGGAATTTTTAGGGGATTTTTGGGGTTTCAGGTCAAATTTGGGGGGTTTCAGGCCAAATTTTGGGGAATTTTTAGGGGATTTTGGGGATTCAGGTCAAATTTTGTGGGATCCAGGTCAAATTTTTGGGGAATTTTTAGGGATTTTGGGGGATTTCAGGTCAAATTTGGGGGGTTTCAGGTGGAATTTTGGGGATTTCAGGAACATTTTTGGAATTCCTGGTGGGATTTTGGGAGTTTCAGGTCAAATTTTGGGGGATTTTGAGAAGATTTGGGGTTCCAGCTCCACCAAGATGAACACCTGGCTGGGTGAGGGGTTTAGGGGAATTTTGGGGATTTTGGGGGGATTTTGGGGCATTCAGGTCAAATTTGGGGTGGTTGAGGTGGAATTTTGGGGGATTTCAAGTGGAATTTTGGGGAATCCAGGTCAAATTTTGGGGAATTTTTAGGGGATTTTGGGGTATTTCAGGTGAAATTTTGGGGGGTCCAGGTGAAATTTTGGGGAATTTTTATGGGAATTTTGGGGGATTCAGGTCAAATTTGGGGGGTCCAGGTCAAATTTTGGGGAATTTTTAGGGGATTTTGGGGGATTTCAGGTCAAATTTGGGGGGTTTCAGGTGGAATTTTGGGGAATTTCAGGAACACTTTTTGGAGTTCCTGGTGGGATTTTGGGAGTTTCAGGTCAAATTTTGGGGGATTTTGGGGGGATTTCAGGTCAATTTTGGGGTGGTTCAGGTGGGATTTTGGGGGATTTCAGGAGATTTTGGGTGTCCAGGTGAAATTTGGGGAGTTTTGGGATGATTTTGGGGGATTTCAGGTCAAATTTGGGGAGTTTGAGGGGAAATTTTGGGGGTTTTGAGAAGATTTGGGGGGATTTTGGGGCGGCTCCGGTGGAATTTTTAAAGATTTTTTCAGATTTTTTTCAGAATTTTTAAAGGTTTTTTTTCAGATTTTTTTTGAATTTTTAAAGATTTTTTTCGGATTTTTTTCAGATTTTTCCAGGTTTTTTTTTTCAGAATTTTTTTGAATTTTTGAAGATTTTTTTTTCCAATTTTTTCCGATTTTTTTCAGTTTTTTCTCAGAATTTTTTTGGAATTTTTAAAGATTTTTTTCCGATTTTCTTTCAGAATTTTTTCAGGCTTCTTCCAGAATTTGTTTTTTGAATTTTTAAATATTTTTTTCCCGATTTTTTTTTTAGAATTTTTTCAGGTTTTTTTCAGAATATTTTTTTGAATTTTTAAATATTTTTTTCCCGATTTTTTTAGAATTTTTCAGGTTTTTTTCAGAAATATTTTTTTAATTTTTAAATATTTTTTCCGATTTTTTTCAGAATTTTTTCAGTTTTTTTTTCAGAATTTTTTTTTTTTAATTTTTAAATATTTTTTCCGATTTTCTTTCAGAATTTTTTCAGGTTTTTTTCCAGAATTTTTTTTTTAATTTTTAAATATTTTTTCCGATTTTTTTCAGAATTTTTAGGTTTTTTTCTGAAATTTTTTTTTAATTATTAAATATTATTTTCCGATTTTTTTCCAGAATTTTTTCAGTTTTTTTTCAGAAATTTTTTTAAATTTTTAAATATTTTTTCCCAATTTTTTTCAGAATTTTTCCAGGATTTTTTTCAGATTTTTTTTTTTAATTTTTAAAGATTTTTTTTTCAAATTTTTACAGCTTTTTCCCAGTTTTTTTCTCAGAATTTTTTTTTAATTTTTAAAAATTTTTCTCAGATTTTTTTTCATTTTTTTTTCATTTTTCTCACAATTTTTTTTGAATTTTTAACGATTTTTTTCCGGATTTTTTTCAGAATTTTCCCGGGATTTTGGGGTCGTTCCTTTCCCGTTTTTTTGGGATTTTTGGGATCCCAATTTTTTTTCTTTTTCCTGATTTTTCCAGGGATTTTTTATGGATTCAAGGGGCTGCTGCTGCTCTTGGGGATTTTTTTGGCCTACGAGACCAAAAGTGTCTCCACGGAGAAAATCAACGATCACCGAGCCGTGGGCATGGCCATCTACAACGTGGCGGTAATTCCCAAAATTCCCAAAAAATTCCAGAAATTCTTAAAAAAAAAATAAAAAGGAAAAAAAAAAGTCCCAAAATTAAAAAAAAAAAAAAATTCCCAGAAAAAAAAAAATCGCAATAAAATCTCTCAAAATATAAAAAAAATTCCAAAAAATTCCCAAGAAATCGCTGAAAAATTCCTAAAAAAATTCCTAAAAAATAAAAAAAAATTCCCCAAAAAATCCCCAAAATTTCTAAAAAAAAAATCTCCCAAAAAATTCCCAAAAAAATTCCCCAAACCCTTTTTCCCTGTGCCAGGTTCTGTGCCTGATCACGGCGCCGGTGACGCTGATCCTGAGCTCGCAGCAGGCGCCGCCTTCGCCTTCAATCCTTTACAATTAAAAAAAAAAAAAATCCTAAAAATTAAAAAAAAAACCCAAATAATTCGAAAAAAATCCTTTAAAATACCAAAAAAATCCCTTAAAAATTCCCCAAAAAATCCCTTAAAAATTCCCAAAAATTTCCCCAAAAAAATCCAAAATCCCTTAAAAATTCGAAAAAAATCCCTTAAAAATTCCCCAAAAATTCCCCAAAAATCCTAAAAAAATCTGAAAAAAACCCCAAAAATCCCCAAGATTTCTAAAAAAAAATCCCAAAAATTCCCATAAAATCCCCAAAATTTCTAAAAAAAAATCTCCCAAAAAATTCCCAAAAAAATTCCCCAAACCTTTTTCCCTGTGCCAGGTTCTGTGCCTGATCACGGCGCCGGTGACGCTGATCCTGAGCTCGCAGCAGGCGCCGCCTTCGCCTTCAATCCTTTACAACTAAAAAAAAAATCCTAAAAATTAAAAAAAACCCCAAATAATTCGAAAAAAAATCCCTTAAAATTAAAAAAAAATCCCTTAAAATACAAAAAAAAATCTATTAAAAATTCCCCAAAAAATCCCTTAAAAATTCCCAAAAATTCCCAAAAAATCCTAAAAAAATCTGAAAAAAACCCCAAAAATCCCCAAAAATTCTAAAAAAATCCCAAAAAATTCCCAAAAAAATCCCCAAAATTTCTAAAAAAAAATCTCCCAAAAAATTCCCAAAAAAATTCCCAAACCCTTTTTCCATGTGCCAGGTTCTGTGCCTGATCACGGCGCCGGTGACGCTGATCCTGAGCAAAAACCCAAAAAAAATTCCAAACCTTTTCCATGTGCCAGGTTCTGTGCCTGATCACGGCGCTGTGCTGATCCTGAGCTCGCAGCAAGCGCCGTCGCTTCAAACCTTTACAAAAAAAAATCCTAAAATTAAAAAAACCCTAAATAATTCAAAAAATCCCTTAAAATTCAAAAATCCTTAAAATCCCAAAAATCCCAAAAATTCAAAAAAATCCCTAAAATAAAAATCCCTTAAAATTCCCAAAATCCTAAAAATCCCAAAAAAACCAAAATCCCAAAATTCTAAAAATCCCAAAAAAATCCCCAAAAATTCTCAAAAATTCTAAAAATCTCCAAAATTCCCAAAAAATTCCTCAAACCTTTTTCCATGTGCAGGTTCTGTGCCTGATCACGGCGCGGTGACGTGATCCTGAGCTCGCAGCAGCGCTCGCTTGCCTTCAATCTTTACAACTAAAAAAAAAATCCTAAAATTAAAAAAACCCCAAATAATTCAAAAACTAAAATTCCCTAAAAAAAAAATCATTAAAACAAAATCCTAAAATATCCAAAAAAAATTCCAAAAATTCCCAAAAATCTAAAATCCCTAAAAATTCCAAAAATCCAAAAATTCCCAAAAATCCCCAAAATTTCTAAAAAATCTCCAAAATTCCCAAAAAATTCCCAAACCTTTTCCCTGCCAGGTTCTGTGCCTGATCACGGCGCCGGTGGCGCTGATCCTGAGCTCGCAGCAGGCCTAGCTTCGCCTTCAATCCTTTACAACTAAAAAAAAATCCTAAAAATTAAAAAACCCAAATAATTCAAAAACCTTAAAATTAAAAAAAATCCATTAAAATACAAAAAATCCATTAAAAATTCCCAAAAAAATCCCTAAAATTCCCCAAAATCTCAAAAATCCTAAAAATCCCCAAAATTCCCCAAAATCCCCAAAATTCTAAAAAATCCCAAAAATTCCCAAAATCCCCAAAAATTCTAAAAAAATCTCCCAAAAATCTCCCAAAAAAATTCCCAAACACTTTTTTCCCTGTGCCAAAATCCAAAAAAATCTGAAAAAACCCCCAAAATCCCCAAAATTCTAAAAAATCCCAAAAAAATTCCCCAAAATCCCCAAAATTTCTAAAAAAAAAATCTCCCAAAAATTCCCAAAAATTCCCAAACCTTTTTCCCTGTGCCAGGTTCTGTGCCTGATCACGGCGCCGGTGACGCTGATCCTGAGCTCGCAGCAGGCGCCGCCTTCGCCTTCAATCCTTTACAACTAAAAAAAAATCCTAAAAATTAAAAAAAAACCCCAAATAATTCGAAAAAAATCCTTTAAAATTAAAAAAAAATCCCTTAAAATACCAAAAAAAAAATCCATTAAAAATTCCCCAAAAAATCCCTTAAAAATTCCCCAAAAATTCCCAAAAAATCCTAAAAAAATCTGAAAAAAACCCCCAAAAATCCCAAAAAATTCTAAAAAAAAATCCCAAAAAATTCCCAAAAAATCCCCAAAATTTCTAAAAAAAAATCTCCCAAAAAATTCCCAAAAAAATTCCCCAAACACTTTTTCCCTGTGCCAGGTTCTGTGCCTGATCACGGCGCCGGTGACGCTGATCCTGAGCTCGCAGCAGGCGCCGCCTTCGCCTTCAATCCTTTACAACTAAAAAAAAAAATCCTAAAAATAAAAAAAAACCCCAAATAATTCGAAAAAAAATCCCTTAAAATTAAAAAAATCCCTTAAAATACAAAAAAAATCCCTTAAAAATTCTAAAAAAATCCCTTAAAAATTCCCAAAAAATTCCCCCAAAAATCCAAAAAAATACCTTAAAAATTCGAAAAAAATCCCTTAAAAATTCCCAAAAAATTCCCCAAAAATCCTAAAAAAATCTGAAAAAAACCCCTAAAAATCCCCAAAATTTCTAAAAAAAATCTCCCAAAAATTCCCAAAAAATTCCCCAAACCCTTTTTTTCCATGTGCCAGGTTCTGTGCCTGATCACAGCGCCGGTGACGCTGATCCTGAGTTTCGCAGCAGGCGCCGCCCGCGCCTTCAAACTTACAACTAAAAAAAAATCCTAAAATTAAAAACCCAATAATTGAAAAAAATCCCTTAAATTTCCAAAATCCATTAAAATTCAAAAATATCCTTTAAAATTCCCAAAATTCCCCAAAAATCCAAAAAATCCCTTAAATATTCAAAAAATCCCTTAAAATTCCCAAAATCCCAAAAATCCTAAAATCTGAAAAACCCCAAAATCCCCCAAAATTCCTAAAATTCCCTAAATCCTTTTCCTGTGCTAGGTTCTGTGCCTGATCACGGCGCGTGAGCTGATCCTGAGCTGAGCAGCGCCGCTGCTTCAAACCTTACAACTAAAAAAATCCTAAAAACCAATTAAAACCAAATTCAAAATCTAACCTTTACAACTAAAAAAATCCTAAAATTAAAAAAAAAAAAAAAACCAAATAATTTGAAAAAAAACCCTAAAAATTAAAAAAAAATCCCTTAAAATACAAAAAAAAATCCATTAAAATTCCCCAAAATCCATAAAATTCCCCAAAAATTCCCCCAAAAATCCAAAAAAATCCCTTAAAAATTCGAAAAAAATCCCTTAAAAATTCCCAAAAAATCCCAAAAAAATCCTAAAAAAATCTGAAAAAACCCCCAAAAATCCCCCAAAAAATTCCAAAAAAATTCCCAAAAAAATTCCCCAAACACTTTTTCCATGTGCCAGGTTCTGTGCCTGATCACGGCGCCGGTGACGCTGATCCTGAGCTCGCAGCAGGACGCCGCCTTCGCCTTCGCCGCCCTCGCCGTCGTCTTCTCCTCCTACATCACCCTGGTCGTGCTCTTCGTGCCCAAGGTGAGCAGGGGAAAATGGGAAAATAAAAGGGATTTTGGGGATTTGTTTTAAAGGGATGAATTGAGAATTTTTTTAGGAATTTTTAAAGGTTTTTTGAATTTTTTCAGGTTTTTTTCAGAATTTTTTTCATGATTTTTTTCAGATTTTTTTCAGAATTTTGAATGATTTTTTTCGGATTTTTTTTCAGAATTTTTTCAGGTTTTCTTCAGATTTTTAAATGATTTTTTGGATTTTTTCATAATTTTTTTCAGATTTTCTTCAGATTTTTTTAAATTTTTAAATTTTTTTCGGATTTTTTTTCAGAATTTTTTCAGGTTTTTTCAGAATTTTAAAAATTTTTTCAGATTTTTGTCAGATTTTTTTCAGAATTTTTCAGGTTTTTTTCCAGGATTTTTTACGATTTTTTTTTAAATTTTTTCAGAAGTTTTTCAGGTTTTTTTCAGAAATTTTTTTAATTTTTAAAATTCTTTTTCGGTTTTTTTTTCAGAATTTTTTCAGGTTTTTTTCAGAATTACTTTTGAATTTTTAAAAGTTTATTTCGGGTTTTTTTCAGAATTTTTCCAGGGTTTTTTCAGAATTTTTTAGGAATTTTAAAAGATTTTCTTCGGAATTTTTTCAGGTTTTTTTTCAGAATTTTTTTGAATTTTTAAAGATTTTTTTCATATTTTTTTCACGTTTTTTTCAGGTTTTTTTTTAATTTTTAAATGATTTTTTTCGGATTTTTTTCAGAATTTTTTCAGGGGTTTTTTTAGAATTTTTTTAGGACTTTTTAAGGATTTTTTTCGGATTTTTTTCAGAATTTTTTCAGGTTTTTTTCAGATTTTTTAAAAATTTTTAAATTATTTTTTTCAGATTTTTTTCAGAATTTTTTCAGGTTTTTTTCAGATTTTTTTTAAAATTTTTTAATGATTTTTTTCGGATTTTTTTTCAGAATTTTTTCAGGGTTTTTTTAGAATTTTTTTTTAGGAATTTTTAAGGATTTTTTTTTATTTTTTCAGAATTTTTTCAGGTTTTTTTCAGATTTTTTTTTAAATTTTTAAATGATTTTTTCTCATATTCATGCTGGGAATCCTCGGGAATTATTGGGAATTGATGGGAATCAACGGGAATCGTCGGGAATTATCGGGAATCATTACAAACCCTTGGGAACCCTCAGGAATGGAATTCTTTGGGAATTCTTTGGGAATTCTTTGGGATTTGTTGGGAATTCCGGGGATCCCCGGGAATTATTGGGAATTGATGGGAATCAACGGGAATCGTCGGAAATTACCGGGAATCGTTACAAACCCTTGGAAACCCTCAGGAATCGAATCGATGGGAATTGCTGGGAATTCTTTGGAATTGTCAGGAATTGTTGGGAATCCTTGGCAATTGTTGGGAATCATTGGGAATTGTTGGGAATCGTTGGGAATCCTTTGGAATTGTTGAGAATTCTTTGGAATTGTTGGGAATCCTTGGGAATTATTGGGAATTGATAGGGATCAATGGGAATTGTTGGTAATTGCTGGGAATCGTTGGGAATTCATGGGAATTGTTGGGAATTCTTTGGAATTGTCGGGAATCGTTACAAACCCTTGGGAACCCTCAGGAATGCAATCGATGGGAATCGTTGGGAATTTATGGGAATTCTTTGGGAATTCTTTCTTTGGGATTTGTTGGGAATTTCGGGGATCCCCGGGAATTGTTGGGAATTGATGGGAATCAACGGGAATCGTCAGGAATTACCGGGAATCGTTGCAAATCCTTGGGAACCCTCAGGAATCGAATCGATGGGAATTCTTTGGGAATTTATGGGAATTCTTTGGGAATTCTTTGGGATTTGTTGGGAATTTCGGGGATCCCCGGGAATTATTGGGAATTGATGGGAATCAACGGGAATCGTCGGGAATTATCGGGAATCATTACAAACCCTTGGGAACCCTCAGGAATCGAATCTATGGGAATTCTTTGGGAATTTATGGGAATTCTTTGGGAATTCTTTGGGATTTGTTGGGAATTCCGGGGATCCCCGGGAATTATTGGGAATTGATGGGAATCAACGGGAATCGTCGGAATTGTCGGGAATCATTACAAACCCTTGGGAACCCTCAGGAATGGAATTCTTTGGGAATTCTTTGGGAATTTATGGGAATTCTTTGGGAATTCTTTGGGATTTGTTGGGAATTCCGGGGATCCCCGGGAATTATTGGGAATTGATGGGAATCAACGGGAATCGTCGGAAATTACCGGGAATCGTTACAAACCCTTGGGAATCCTCAGGAATCGAATCGATGGGAATTGCTGGGAATTTATGGGAATTCTTTGGGAATTCTTTGGGAATTCTTTGGGATTTGTTGGGAATTCCGGGGATCCCCGGGAATTATTGGGAATTGATGGGAATCAACGGGAATCGTCGGGAATTACCGGGAATCGTTACAAACCCTTGGGAACCCTCAGGAACCGAATCGATGGGAATTCTTTGGGAATTTATGGGAATTCTTTGGGAATTCTTTGGGATTTGTTGGGAATTTCGGGGATCCCCGGGAATTGTTGGGAATTGATGGGAATCAACGGGAATCGTCGGGAATTGTCGGGAATCGTTACAAACCCTTGGGAACCCTCAGGAATGGAATTCTTTGGGAATTCTTTGGGAATTTATGGGAATTCTTTGGGAATTCTTTGGGATTTGTTGGGAATTCCGGGGCTCCCTGGGATTTTTTGGGAATTGCGGGAATTCCGGCGGCAGATGCGGCGCCTGATCACGCGCGGGGAGTGGCAGTCGGAGCAGCAGGACACGATGAAAACGGGATCCTCCACCAACAACAACGAGGAGGAGAAATCCCGGCTGCTGGAGAAGGAAAACCGGGAACTGGAGAAAATCATCGCCGAGGTGAGCCGGGAACCCGGAATTCCGGGAATTCCTGATTGTTTTCCCCTTTTCCCGTTTTTTTTTTCGTGTTGTTTTTCCCTCTTTCCTTCGGTTTTCCTGTTTTTTCTTCCCTTTTTTCCAGGTGTTTTTCCTAATTATTTTTCCCTTTCGCAGTGTTCTTTTCCCGGTTTTTTTTCCTGGTGTTTTTTCCATTTTTTCCCTTTTTCCTGTGTTTTTTCCCCATTTTTTCCCAGTGTTTTTCTCATTGTTTCTCCTCTCCTTTATCCTGATTTTTTTCCCCTTTTCCCGCTCTTTTTTTCCCGTTGTTTTTTCCCTCTTTCCTTCAGTTTTCCTGTTTTTTTCTTTCCTTTTTTTCCAGGTGTTTTTCCCGTTGTTTTTTCCTTTTCCCACTGTTTTTTTCCCGTTTTTTTTCCCTCTTTCCTTCAGTTTTCCTGTTTTTTCTTTCCTTTTTTCCAGGTGTTTTTCCCGTTGTTTTTTCCTTTTCCCACTGTTTTTTTTTTCCAGGTGTTTTTCCATTTTTTTCCTCCTTTTCCTGTGATTTTTTCCCATTGTTTTTCCCCTCTTTCCTTCGGTTTTCCTGTTTTTTTCTTCCCTTTTTTCCAGGTGTTTTTCCTAATTATTTTTCCCTTTCGCAGTGTTCTTTTCCCGGTTTTTTTTCCCTGGTCTTTTTTCCATTTTTTCCCTTTTTCCTGTGTTTTTTCCCCATTTTTTCCCAGTGTTTTTCTCATTGTTTCTCCTCTCCTTTATCCTGATTTTTTTCCCCTTTTCCCGCTCTTTTTTTCCCGTTGTTTTTTCCCTCTTTCCTTCAGTTTTCCTGTTTTTTTCTTTCCTTTTTTCCAGGTGTTTTTCCCGTTGTTTTCCGTTGTTTTTTCCTTTTCCTACTGTTTTTTTCCCGTTTTTTTTTCCCACTTTCCTTCAGTTTTCCTGTTTTTTCTTTCCTTTTTTCCAGGTGTTTTTCCCGTTGTTTTTTCCTTTTCCCACTGTTTTATTTTCCAGGTGTTTTTCCATTTTTTCCCTCCTTTTCCTGTGATTTTTTCCCATTGTTTTTCCCCTCTTTCCTTCGGTTTTCCTGTTTTTTTCTTCCCTTTTTTCCAGGTGTTTTTCCTAATTATTTTTCCCTTTCGCAGTGTTCTTTTCCCGGTTTTTTTTCCCTGGTCTTTTTTCCATTTTTTCCCTTTTCCTGTGTTTTTCCCCATTTTTTCCCAGTGTTTTTCTCATTGTTTCTCCCTCTCCTTTATCCTGATTTTTTCCCCTTTTCCGCTCTTTTTTTCCGTTGTTTTCCCTCTTTCCTTCAGTTTTCCTGTTTTTTTCTTTCCTTTTTCCAGGTGTTTTTCCGTTGTTTTCCGTTGTTTTTTTCCTTTGCCTACTGTTTTTTCCCGTTTTTTTCCACTTTCCTTCAGTTTTCCTGTTTTCTTTCCTTTTTCCAGGTGTTTTTTCCGTTGTTTTTCCTTTTCCACTGTTTTTTTTCAGGTGTTTTCCATTTTTCCCTCCTTTTCCTGTGATTTTTCCCATTGTTTTTCCCCTCTTTCCTTGGTTTTCCTGTTTTTTCTTCCCTTTTTCCAGGTGTTTTCTAATTATTTTCCCTTTCGCAGTGTTCTTTCCCGGTTTTTTTCCTGGTCTTTTTCCATTTTTTCCCTTTTTCCTGTGTTTTCCCCATTTTTTCCCAGTGTTTTCTCATTGTTTCTCCTCTCCTTTATCCTGATTTTTCCCCTTTTCCGCTCTTTTTTTCCCGTTGTTTTTCCCTCTTTCCTTCAGTTTTCCTGTTTTTTTCTTTCCTTTTTTCCAGGTGTTTTTCCCGTTGTTTTCCGTTGTTTTTTCCTTTGCCTACTGTTTTTTTCCCGTTTTTTTTTCCCACTTTCCTTCAGTTTTCCTGTTTTTTCTTTCCTTTTTTCCAGGTGTTTTTCCGTTGTTTTTTCCTTTTCCACTGTTTTATTTTCCAGGTGTTTTTCCATTTTCCCTCCTTTTCCTGTGATTTTTCCCATTGTTTTTCCTCTTTCCTTGGTTTTCCTGTTTTTTCTTCCCTTTTTTCCAGGTGTTTTTCCTAATTATTTTTCCCTTTCACAGTGTTCTTGTCCCGGTTTTTTTTCTTGGTGTTTTTTCCATTTTTTCCCTTTTTCCTGACCCTTTCCCCATTTTTCTCTCTCCCCTTTCCCCATTTTTCTCTCTCCCCTTTTCCCACTTTTCCCTAACTCCATTTCCCATTTTTCCCTGACCCATTTCCCATTTTTGTCTCCCCTTTTCCCATTTCTCTCTCCCTTTTTTCCCATTTTTCTCTCCCTTTTCCATATTTCCTGACCCTTTTCCCATTTTCCCTAACTCCATTTCCCATTCCCCTAACTCCTTTTCCCATTTTCCCCTGTCCCCATTCCCATTTTTCCCTGAACCTTTTCCCATTTTTCTTTAACTCCTTTTCCCATTTTCCCCTGACCCTTTTCCCATTTTTTCACTCCCCTTCTCCCATTTTTCTTTCCCCTGTTCCCATTTTTTCTCTCCCCTTTTCCCCTGACCCTTTTCCCATTTTTCTCTCTCCCCAATTCCCATTTTCCCCTCTCCCCTTTTCCCATTTTCTCTCCCCTTTTCCCATATTTCCCTGACCCTTTTCCCACTTTTCCCTAACTCCTTTTCCCATTTCCCGTCCCCATTCCCATTTTTCCCTGACCCTTTTCCCATTTTTTCACTCCCCTTCTCCCATTTTTCTTTCCCCTGTTCCCATTTTTCCCTGACCCTTTCTCTATTTTTCTCTCCCTCCTTTTCCCATTTTTTTTCTCTCTCCTTATCCCATTTTTCCCTCTCCCCTTTTCCCATTTTCCCTGACCCTTTTCCCACTTTTCCCTGACCCTTTTCCCATTCTTCTCTCTCCCCAATTCCCATTTTTCCCTCTCCCCTTTTCCCATTTTTCCCTAACTCCATTTCCCATTTCTCTCCCTCCCTTTCCCATTTTTCTCTCTCCCCTTTTCCCATTTTTCCCTGACCCTTTTCCCACTTTTCCCTGACCCTTTTCCCATTTTTCTCTCTCAATTGCCATTTTCCCCTCACCCTTTTCCCACTTTTCCCTGACCCTTTTCCCACTTTTCCCTAACCCCATTTCCCATTTCTCTCCCTCCCTTTCCCATTTTTCTCTCCCCTTTTTCCTGACCCTTTTCCCATTTTTCCCTCTCCCCTTTTCCCATTTTCCCCTGACCCTTTTCCCACTTTTCCCTAACTCCTTTTCCCATTTTTCTCTCTCCCCATTCCCATTCTTCCTGACCCTTAATTCCCATTTTTCTCTCTCCCCTTTTCCCACTTTTCCCTAACTCCATTTCCCATTTTTACCTCACCCTTTTCCCATTTTCCTCCCTCCCCTTTTCCCATTTTTCTCTCTCCCCTTTTCCCATTTTCCCTCTTTTCCCACTTTTCCCTAAATCCATTTCCCATTTTTCCCTCACCCTTTTCCCATTTTTCTCTCTCCCCTTTTCCCATTTTTCCCTGACCCCTTTTCCCACTTTTCCCTGACCCTTTCCCCATTTTTCTCTCTCCTTTTCCCATTTTCCCTAACTCTATTTCCACTTTCCCCTGTCCCCATTCCCACTTTCCTGACCCTTTTCCACTTTTCCTAACCCCTTTTTCCACTTTTTCCTCTCCCCATTCCCATTTTTCCTGACCTTTTCCATTTTCCTATCCTTTTCCATTTTTCCTGACTTTCCCCGTTTTCTCCTCTCCTTTTCCCACTTTTTCCTGTCCCCATTCCCATATTTCTGACCTCTTTTCCCACTTTTCCTAACCCCTTTTCCACTTTTCCCTCTCCCCATTCCACATTCTCCTGACCCTTAATTCCCATTTTTCTCTCTCCTTTTTCCATTTTTCCCCTGTCCCCATCTCCACTTTTCCTGACCCTTTTCCCACTTTTCCCTAAACCCCTTTTCCTTCTTCCCTCTCCCCATTCCCATTTTCCCTGACCCTTAATTCCCATTTTTCTCTCCCCTTTTCCTTTCCCTGTCCCCAATTCCCATGTTCTAACTCCTTTTCACTTTTCTGTCCCCATTCATATTTCCCTGACCCTTTTCCCATTTCCCCTAACTCCTTTTCCCATTTCCTGACCACAGCCTACATTTTTCTCTCCTCCTTTTCACTTTATGTCCCTATTCCCTTTCCCCTGTCATTCCCATACTCTATCATGCTCCACTTTACAACTCCTTTCCTTTTCCCTGTCCCCATTCCCATATTTCCCTGACCTTTTCACTTTTCCTAACTCCATTTCCCAATTTCACCTCACCCTTTCCCATTTTCCTCCCTCCTTTTCCATTTTTCTCCCTTTTCCATTTTCCTCTTTTCCACTTTCCTAACCATTTCCATTTCCTACTTTCCCATTTCTCTCCTTTCATTTTCTGCCTTTTCCACTTCCTGACCTTTCTTTTTCTTTTTTCCATTTTCCTAACTCCATTTCACTTTCCTGTCCCCATTCCCATGTTTCCCTAACTCCTTTTCCCACTTTTCCCTGTCCCCATTCCATATTTCCCTGACCCTTTTCCCATTTTCCCCCTAACTCCTTTTCCCATTTTCCCTGACCCTTTCCCCATTTTCTCTCTCCTTTTCCCCTTTTCCCTGTCCCTTCCCCCTTTCCCTGTCCCCATTCCCACTTTTCCCCAACTCCTTTTCCCACTTTTCCCCAACTCCTTTTCCCACTTTTCCCTGTCCCCATTCCCATATTTCCCTGACCCTTTTCCCACTTTTCCTAACTCCTTTTCCTATTTTTCCCTGACCCTTTCCCCATTTTTCTCTCCCCTTTTCCCATTTCCCCTGTCCCCATTCCCATATTTCCCTGACCCTTTTCCACTTTTTCCCCAGCTCCTTTTCCACTTTTCCCTGTCCCCATTCCCATTTCCCTGTCCCCCATTCCATTTCCTGACCCCTAATTCCCATTTTCCTCTCTGCCATTCCCAGAAGGAGGAGCGCGATCTCCGAGGCTGCGCCAGCAGCTCAGGCTCGGCAGCAGCTCCAGCTCCGCTCCAGCGCCCCGCGATTCGAGATTCGGGAATCCAGCAGCATTCCCACATTTCCCAGCAGCATTCCCACATTTCCCAGCAGCATTCCCACATTTCCCAGCAGCATTCCCACCTTTCCAGCAGCATTCCCATTTCCCAGCCCAGCCTGGTTAAGCTGCCTGGTGTCCGAACAGGCGGAGAAGTTGGGACGCGGAGTGCTGACCGGGCAGCGTCCACACCTGCTCTACAAGTGACTGGAAAAATCCTGGAATTCCCTGGGGGAAAATTCACGGAATTCACATGGAAAAATCTGGAATTTATGATGGAAAAGTTCCCAGAGTTCAATGTCGAGAACATATTATAATTTATGTAGGAATTCCCAGAAATCTCATAGGAAAATCCTGGTTCTCACAAAAAATCTGGAATTCTCACAGAAAAAAAACTGGAATTCTCACATAAAAATCCTGGAATTCTCACAGAAAAATCCTGGAATTTTCAATAGAAAAAATCCTGGAATCCTCCTGGGAAAATCCTGGAATTCCGGGGAAAAATTCCCCGGTTCTCACATGGAAAAATCCTGGAATTTATGATGGAAAAGTTCCCGGGAGTTTGTAGAGAACATATTATAATTTATGTAGGAATTCCCAGAAATCTCATAGGAAAATCCCGGAATTATCACCAAAAAATCCTGTAATTTTCAATAGAAAAATCCTGGAATTTTCAATGGAAAAATTCCTGGAATTCCCATGGAAAGATCACAGAGTTCACATGGAAAAATCCTGGAATTTATGATGGAAAAGTTCCCAAGTTTTCGTAATAGAACATATTACAATTTATGTAGGAATTCCCAGAAATCTTGTATAAAATTCCTGGAATTATCACAAAAAATCTCCTGGAATTCTCACAGAAAAATCCTGGAATTTTCAATAGAAAAATTCCGGGAATTCTCACAGAAAAATTCTGGGAATTCTCACTGAAAAATCCTGGAATTCCCAGAGAAAGATTCCGGGAATTCTCACAGAAAAATCCTGGAATTGTCACAGAAAAATCCTGGAATTTTCAATAGAAAAATTCCTGGAATTCTCACACAAAAATCCCAGAATTCCCTGGGAAAAATTGCTGGAATTCCCATGGAAAAATCACAGTTCACATGGGAAAATTCTGGAATTCACAGGGAAAAATTCCTGGAATTGTCACAGAAAAATCCTGGAATTTTCAATAGAAAAATTCCTGGAATTCTTAAAGAAAAAATCTTGGAATTCCTGTGGAAAAATTTCCCAGGATTCATCCAGGAAAATTCCTGGAATTAACACTGAAAAATCCTGGAAATCCCCAAATTCTGAGAAAATCCCCAAATTCCGAGAAAATTCCCAGAAATCCCCAGGACATTCCCAAAAATCTCCCCAGAATTCCCAACGAGAATTCCCAAAAAATTCCCAGAAAATTCCCAGTGAGAATTCCCAAAAATTCTAGAAAATTCCCAAGTATCTCCCAGAATTTCCCAAAATCCCCAGAATTCCCAGTGAGAATTCCCAAAAATTCCAGAGAATTCCTAAAAATCCCAGAGAATTCCCAAAAATCCCAGAAAATTCCCATTTCCCCTCCAGAATTCCCGTTTTTCCCAACATTTATCCCAGAAATCTCTGTAGAATTCCCAACTTTTATCCCAAAAATCCCCCAAAAAATAAAATTTCCTGAATCCTCCCAATCCCCCTCCGGGCAGGAAAATCCCAAAAATTCCTGAAATTCCCAAAATTCCTCAAAACTCCCAGGAAAAATTTGGGATTTGGGGAGGGTCAGGTTAGAACCTGAATTTTTTTAGTTTTCTAATTTTTCCCAAATTTTTTCAAAAATCGGGATCCTGCTGCTCCTCACGGCTCTGAGTGTTTTTTTGGGAGGAGATTTAGTTGGGGGGGAGAAAGGGTGGGGGAGGGCAGGGAATTCCCAAAAATCTGGGGGAGAAGGATTCTCAAATTCCGAAAAAAAAAATTCCAGCAAAAGAAAAAAATTTCCCAAAAAATCTAAAATCCCAAGATTCTAAGAATTCCAAGAATTCCAAGAATGTTCCACCAAAGATTTCTCCAAAGTCCCAAAGGATTCATAAAAATTCTAAATTCCCCATGATTCTAAACACATACAGTTCCCATACATTCCCAAATAATTCCCAAGTAATTTCTAAAATTCTAATTTTCCCAAAATCTAAAATTCCAAAAAAAGTTCCAAAATCTAAGTTCTAAAGTTCCCCATTAATTCCAAAAATATTAAAATTCAAAATTCATAAAAATCCAAAAAAATCCCCCAAAATTCCCAAAATAATTCCTCAAAATTCCAAAATTCCCAAAAATCCCAGAATTTCAAAATTAAAATAATTCCAAAAATTCCTAAAATTCAATGAAATTCCCCAAAAAGTTCCCCAAAAACACTAAAATCCCAAAGATTCCCAAAGTTTCCCAAATCCCAAAGATTCCCAAAATCCCCAAAATATTCCCAAAGTCAAAGATTCCCAAATCCCAAATTTTCCCAAATCTCAATTCTTGAAATCCCCAAACATTCTAGAAATTCCCCAAAATCTCCCAAAGGTTCCAAAAGGATTCCAAAATATTCTGAAATTTCTCAGAAATTTAAATTTTCTCTCAAAATTCCAAAATATTCCCAAAATCTCCATAATTCCCAAAATCCAAATTTCTCCCAAAACATTCCCTAAATTTCTCCCAAAATTTTCAAAATCCCAAATTTTTCCCAAAATTTAAAATATTCCTAAAATTTCTCCCAAAAATTTCCAATTTCTTAAAAATCCCAAATTTTCCTCCAAATCTCCCCAAAACATTCTAAAATTTCTCCCAAAAAATTCTAAATTTTCCCAAAATTCCCCCAAAACAAATTTTTCCCCTAAATTTTCCCCAAAATTCTAGATTTCCCCAAAATTCCTCCAAAATATTCCAAATTCCTCCCAAAATTCCCAATTTTTCCTAAACAAATTTTCCCCGAAATTGAATTTCCATGAGATTTCCGGGAATGCTTTGAGCAGGTTCCAAATCCCGACTTTTATTTGGGAATTTTAGGAATTTTAGGAATTTAGGAATGTTTAACGGTTGGATTTGACTACTCGCTCCAGCTCGTCCTTCTTCTTGATGGCGTAGGAGTTGGAGAGCCTGGGAAAAAAATGAGAATTTTTTGGGAATTCTGGGTGGGATTTTAGGAATTCTGGAGTGTGGATTTTTGGGGAATTCTGGGTGGGATTTTGGGAATTTGTGGGAGGAATTCTGGGTGGATTTTTGGGAATTCTGGGTGAAATTTTGGGAATTTGTGGGAGAAATTCTGGGTGGGAATTTTGGGAATTACAGGTGGAATTTTGGGGTGTGGAGTGGGATTTTGGGGAATTGAGGTGAGTATGGGAATTGTGGGTGGGATTGTGGGAATTTGATGGGAATTTGGGTGTTTTGGTGGAATTTTGGGAATGTGGGAGGGAATTTTGGAGAGATTTTGGGAATTTGGGGTGGGAAATTTTTGGGAATTAGGTGGAATTTTGGGAGAATTTTGGGAATTTTGGTGAATTTTAGGAATGTGTGAGGGATTTTGGGAATTCTGGGTGAAATTTTGGGAATTTTGGGAGGAATTCTGGGTGGGAATTTGTGGGAATTTTGGCATTTATGGAATTGTTGGGAATTGTGTGTGGGATTTCGGGGAATTGGGGTGGAATTTTGGGAGAATCTTGGGAACTGTGGGTGAAATTTTTAGGAATGTGCAGTTGGAATTTTTGGAATTGAGGCTGGGATTTTGGGTGGAATTTTGGTGGAATTTTGAGATTCTGGTGCAGAAATTTTAGGAATTTTGGCGGGAATTTTGGGTGGAATTTTTAGGAATTATTAGATTGTGGAATTTTGGGAGGTGTGGTTAGAATTTTTGGGATCGTTGGGTGGAATTTTTGCAGAGTGTGGGTGGAATTTTGGGGTGCCTGTGGAACACCTAGGAATTGTGGTAGATTTTGGGTGGAATTTTTGCAAGCGGTGTGTAGGATGTTGGGAATTTTGGGAATAGTGTGGTGACAGAACCTTAGGAACATACTGGAATTTTAGAATTCTGGGAATGCTGGGAGCTAGGAGCGTTGAGAATGCTGGGA